>VMOF01000369.1:28055608-28264805 GCA_011764245.1 Trialeurodes vaporariorum | reverse complement strand
ACAAGCGCACAAGCACAGCACAAGACAACAATAATACCAATTCTTTGAAAATACACTTTGGAAACTTCAGAGGCTTCCAAGAAAGTTACCCGGAGATGGCATGCTTACAAAGAGCGGATTTTTAACAAACATCACTGCACTTTCATTAAAGTATTGAACCACGATTGAACAATAATATTTTTAAATTATGAAACAGAACTGCGTGAATAACCTCAAATGTCAAATTGTGCTGTTGCCCTCTGATCTGCCAAGATTTGCCGAGAAAATAAGAACTAAGGAATAAACTAATCGATCGAAGAGTATTCAAAATAGAAGGAATTTTATATACAGACAATCCATATAATATAATAATGTTGATTGAAAACCACATAATAAAACGAACAACGAAACAGATCACGCGTTCACTCACTCGGTTCAGGTTCACTTCACGAGTCGCGACGCGCACATTTGCTGCGCAGCTCGCAATTCTTCGCTCTCTTCCAATCTTTCATTCGTCCTCGCGACGATGCTCCTCCGTTCCACCATAGCGGTATGTGGAGAAATGGCGATTTGACGCTAATTTCAATCATTGATATCTCCCTTAATACAGTTCGAAATTCAATGAGACCTGGCCTAAAACCTTCAGAAAAGCATAACGAATCTTTCTATACCAGGTTATATGGGGGTTTCATCTACCGTTATTCCGCAATCTGAGCGCAAAAAACGAGCGGCCGAAACGCAAAAATTCTGAATTTACGCTAATTTCAATTAAAGCTATCTTCCTTGATATTGCTCAAAATTCAACGAGACCTGGCCTAAAACCTTCAGAAAAGCCTAACGAATCTTTCTATACCAGGTTATATGGGGGTTTCATCTACCGTTATTCCGCAATCTGAGCGCAAAAAACGAGCGGCCGAAACGCAAAAATTCTGAATTTACGCTAATTTCAATTAAAGCTATCTTCCTTGATATTGCTCAAAATTCAACGAGACCTGGCCTAAAACCTTCAGAAAAGCCTAACGAATCTTTCTATACCAGGTTATATGGGGGTTTCATCTACCGTTATTCCGCTATCTGTGCGCAAAAACGAGGGTGCGAAACGCAAAAGTGAATCGGCAAGAGGCAAAAAAAACGCGAATAAATCGATGTTTTTTGCAAATATCTCCGTTGTTACTCATCCGATTGAAAATCTAATTAGTGAGCGGCACATGTACACCTCAAGACGAATCGAACAGTACCAGGTGTTATGGGGTTTTAATGAGCGGTTTTCTTGGAATCCTAGGCAACAGATCATATAACGCTTAAATCGACAAAAACGAACTGATCGGTGTATAATAAGTGTCCGCGGACGCCACCTTCTTGCTCGGGGGTTTTGGACTTGGCCTGGTGGCTACCGCCACTTATGATTTCGGTCCAAAATACATTGTCTCAAATAGGAAATCACGTTTTGACGTCACAATAACACACATGATTTTTTACAACTTTATACGAGCGTACCTTCAAAACCGGGACACGCGTGGGGATTCAGATTTCATAGTACCGTATTAACTATTTCGGTCCAAAATACATTGTCTCAAATAGGAAATCACGTTTTGACGTCACAATAACACACATGATTTTTTACAACTTTATACGAGCGTACCTTCAAAACCGGGACACGCGTGGGGAAAAAAACCAAAAGCACACCTCAGTTCTCAGCTCGTGCATTCGTGCAATTTGGCAACAATGCGACTTCTTTCGTTTTAAAACTGTAAAATAATCGCGCCATGCCTCTCCTCGTATTTATATTTTTACATTGATTGTTTACGGCTCTCATTGACATTAAAAGAGACACAAAATTGATAACAATAACAGTTATGATTGCAAAAGTTTCACGAAGTGCCTTCAATTACCGGGATAGGCAAAATCAACATTGCGGAGCACGAATAGTTATCTACCCACTAAAGTGCGAGTTTTAGCTTTGACTTTTTCTAGGTACCTGGGTCTTGAGAAGTAAATATGATTAAGTTTCCGTTATGACTGCGGAGACTAAACTCATCATACGGGTTGCTGTTAAAATACGGGTTATTAAACGATCGTTGTAAGGAACGGACAAGTTTTACAAGTATCGACCAAGAGCTCCGTCACTCGAAGCCTAGAGCCCCGTGATGGAAATTTTGTTACACGGAGAAAAATAACGTAATACAGTTGACATTTCCTACATTGTAAAATTGTATTTCGGTGTCAGCAGCAGTGGGAAAAATAGACGCCACGTTGATGAAATTTAAAATGTCCATAACCTGGTCGCCGAAAGAACAATGCTTGCATTGTGAAAATCGTATGTAGCTTGTGATAACAAGATTCTGGTGCATTCAAAAACACCGTGAATAGGAAATTCACAATGCACATGTATCTTGGTACAAGCGCAGCGCTTTGCAAACTACGATGCCAGGTTTTGTTAACGTCGCATGGCGGTCTTGAATTCTCCTACGGGAGGGTTTGCCACTGGCACATTTCACGGCACATGTGATTCCATCATTTCTAAATATTGCTACCCAAATGATGTTTTAAATCTTTTGTGTAAGAACGTGACTCTCTCAAATCGTAGCGTAAGCGGGTGGGGGCGGAGGCGGGAAAGCCTAACGGTTTTTTGTTGCCGAGGATGCGGCCCGTCCCTCGTTCGTCCCTTGAAATGGAACGAAAGACTCGTAACTCAGCAGCATACAGTTCTCAGCGCATGGTCAGTATTATTTCTGAGTGAGCTCAGGGGCTATGCTATCCTTTCCTGTGCTCCAGTTGTGTGCTCAAAAACCACCATTATAATGGTTTTAATTTTTTCCAGTACTGCTTGATGTGGTTTTCTGTGTAATCAGTGAATAATTATGTTTATCTGTAGTGTGGATATAATGTGTAAATCTGTGTTTCTGTGAATATCTGTTTCTGAGGAGTGCACCTAAACCTCAGAGACGAGCATCTATTATTCAACTCGGTAAATTATTTTAATTGTGTTGGAGGCTTTAATATTTCCTCTGAGTTTGTTATTTGTTTTTTTGTTTTGTTTTGTTTTTTCTTACACTCAAAGTTTGATGGACTTTAATTAGTGTTTTTGGTCACTCGATCTCAGTCGGTCACTCATTAGTGGTTTTATTCGTGCATCATCGACAAAGTTATATACCGGCTCCTGTCTTTCTGTTTTTAAATTATTGTGCTCGCAGTTCTAAGTGCATTACGAAACAGTTGTATTTTCTTCGTAACATGTTAAACATTGCCACAACATTCAATCTTATGGTTTAATGCATCCCAACAACTAGCTTTAATACATGATTATTTAGTCGGTATAAGTTTTAAAATGATAATACTGCTAAATTATCAACATTTAAGCTAGTGAATTGAATCGTCAGAAAAGTCATCCAAGGAATTTTGCTAGAAAATTGTAAGTTAAACCACGAACTCCACTAACCAATTTTAAAGCAGACATACTTGCTTAAAGAAAAAGAAGCAATCGGTTTTTGCTTGCTTTATTATTATTATTACATATATATTTTTTACGGTCGTATATTAAATCAAGTTCATGCTGCTCTGTTTGAATAGAACTAGTAATTTGAGTTTCATTTTTGTTGAGTACATCCATCCATTAAAATTGCCTCAATATTTGACATAATTGAGAGAGATAAAGAGGCGGGGCAGAAAAGAAGGAAAAAACCATATTTCTCCAATGTCAAAATATTATAACTTTCATGTAATTGGTGCTCATTAAGAATGCTGGTCACTTTACAAGTTCAACCACTGATGAGGGTTTAGTATGAACTTGATTCACATTAATAATAGATCACGAATTGGACAAAAAGTAATCGGTTTCACGACTCCCTACTGGCTCAAAGTACATACTATATGCTATATAGCACGGGTGCGCAATGCATTTGGAGCGAGGAAATCATTTTAAAATAAACAGCGCTTTGTGAGGTGGTTCCGACAAACGAAATTTGTCGACTTGAAATAGCTCATTGGTGAAGGCACCAAGACAAGAGCCGTACGGCTAGCAACGGATCGTCTTGAACAAACTACAATGCTGGAATTGTGCAGTGTGCAGAGGGTGCTGTGGGCTCTCCTTTTAACAACGCAACATCGTAAACTGCAGCAGGATCTCGGTCGTACGCACGAGTCATTTTTCTCCGTGTAGGGAGTGCCGACACGGTGCTTAGGAGCATTTGGAAGAAGTCGACCCCGCCTAGACGATCTCGACCAAAGTTCATAGGTAGACCAGTGGTGCGGACAGCGGACACTGTCACAAATCTACCTGTCCGGAGTACAGGCAGATTTGCCGACTGTCCGGTCCGTTCCTATACGTTCATGTCCTCCTCTTTCCCTGACCAACTCTTTTGAGTTGAGTGCTACCAATTGGATCGTTCGATGTCTTCGACTCCTAATAGATGACGTTTCAGAAGTGTTGGAGCACCTAGGTGGATAAATCTTTGAAATTTCTTAACCTTATTTCTCATATGGCATGATGGAAATGAATGAGATAAATTAGCAAAAAGTTCAAGTCGGAACTCGGAAGCAAGTTTTGTTTGAATGCGAAGGAATGAAAATTGAAAATTCGCCAAAGATGATCGTTGAACTGCGCCTTCACCTCTAAAACGAAGTCTACCGCAAACTCAATTAAATCTCTCGCAGCTTGTAGTCGTAAATATCAGCCCGGCCCATTGCGAGACGGTCAAGAGAAGGAAACTGGAGGGAGAGAAGACAAGATATGAGAGAAACGTAAAGAGTGAGAAGGTGTAACTAACCTGAGCTGGGCCTTTTTGTCCCATTAAATCGCTAAGGGGGGTGGGGGTTTGAACAGGGAGTCGAGCAAAAATATTATGCAAAAGAGGGGGAAAAACAATTTCTTTCCTCTCAAATGTGGTTTCGTACTTTTTCTCCGTTGGAGATTTTTGCAAAGTAACTCTCTGAGCCGCCAAGCGACGCCTTGGGCATGAATTCTATTATTCAATCAAGCAGAGCTGCCAGTTTCGTGAATATTCAAACGCATTTTCAAGTCGCATCGATGATTCCACCGGTTGACTAAAGATTACACGATTCTGTTTAGTGTATAACCTTAATGCACAAAAATACTCTCAGCTGTAATCTTTCCTCGTTAAACGGTGCGGACCGTCACATGAATTTTTGAACAAAGCGGATATATTGATACTTAAAGGTTGTGATTCCAACAAGGGAGCTCTTGCAAACTTTTGCAATAAGCAATATAAATGGTACAATCTGATGTTGTAACCAGCAAAAATCATGAAAATTGCACTGAGAAAGTCTAGAATTCAGTAATAAACTCGCATAACTGCTATAACGGCTAGTTCGTAATGGCGGTTCAACGCAGGTATCATGGGAGATTCCTGTCTTTTATGTCACTTTCTCTACGAAAACACAGAGATATGTCTCATTTTAGATAGGAATCTCCCATGATACCTGCTTCTCTCCGCCATTAAGCCCGATTCTGAGAGTGAATTTCGTGATTTTTTAGAGTACTAATCGTCATTTTTACAGGTTTTCATGCAAGAATCAACTCATCAATCCCCTGTAGCAAAAGTTTGCAAGAGCTCCATTGAGAAAATATTACAGGTGTATTACATTCATATACTGAACTGAACTGCGGAATATTTTTGTCAATCGATGGAATCATCGGTGCACGAGTAAAACATAGCATTAAATATATACATTATTATACATAGCGGCAGCTCTGCAATCGAGGTTGTGTCGTTTTCGCGGAACAAGAGCCTATTAAACTTTACGTTTGCTCTTTACTGTAGACATATCTGCACGATCTTAATGTTGATGTCTGGTGAATAGCGCGCCTAAGGTTTTGCGGATTTTTATTCCATAAACCGACTCTCAGTTCTTGTAATCTCGGCTTTGGGAACACTTCTTGGAGTCGTTAAGGTTCCAACGTTATAGATACATATATATGTATATCAACCTTCGTGCTTCTCTTGTTTTCTGCCGGTGATTATGTTTGTGTGCGCACTCACTTATAAATCACAATCGCAAACATATAGCTAGGTAGAAATAACGAACAGGAGTTAGTTAAGCTCTCCTGAAATTTGAATTATTCGCATTTACTGTGCCCACCATCTCGGTGAGTCTAAGTGGTTTGGAGGAAAATGGCGTCGAATTTTTATCTTTCAGACAACAGTCTATAGAGCCGGGGATATAGGAATTGGTAAAAGTACAAGGAAAGTCTCTTTGGCAGGTTCTTGAACCCTCTCAATCCCCGTGTCTTGTCCCTCGTAAAATACAATGGTACCTATACATGAGCTTTTACCGAATTTCTTGCACAAAAGTGTATGTTATTTGAATTAAAATTACTATTTATCGCTTATTTTGTTTACAAAGTTTTACTGCAAACAAAAATAATTCAATAATTCTGATAATTTTACCAGAATCACAACGATGATTCAACCTAGAAGATTCTAGTAATTTTACTAGGAAAGTATGGTGTTACTATGGCAGAATATGGATAAGATATAAATGGATTTAATAATATATTTTCGGAGTAATATTAAGCTAAAATTAAACTTTTGGATTCATGCCTCATTCATGAGACGTGTTCTTTGACTTTGAGGAGGGGGGATTTAAGTGTCTTATAACAATAATAATTATTCTGTTCTGTTTTGTTGGTTGGTCGTCACAGTACCAAAATTTCCTCAACACTTTTATGAACTATGATACAGATACAAGAATTCTGGTAGTAAAGTACCAGACCTTAGCTAGAGTTTGACCTATTATTGTGATTCTACCGATACTTTTTTTTTTCAGTGTACAATACAACAAATTGAGGGATCAAAGAATCTCATCACTCACCATAGTCCCTTCAATGATTAAGGTAGGCAAAAAACAACCAGTATCGACGAAACTCTGCCTTAAACCCTTAAATAAATCCGGCACTATATTACATACCCTTCTTACATTTTTTTTTTAAAATCAATCTCAATAAATAGAATGCACTTTTCTCGTTTAGTTTGATGTGCATGATGCATGAATTTGATGTGTTTTTAAAAATACATTTAAAACCATGTTAATTTGGTGGTACAAATTTGTACCGTGAGGACCCTCAGGATTAAATTATTCGTTCACCAGTGTGCTGTTGTAGGCATATATAATTTAAATTGGGCACGCATTGGGGGGAGGGGGGGAGTTTGAGAATGAATTTCCATCAATATTAATTGCTCAACCCAAAGTCTCCGCAACTGAGATTGAAAACATCACGTTTTAAAAGTTCGTGACTGAGTCCGGACTAACCAGAGCTACTCCTCTTGATTCCTACACGAGACCATTAAAAAAGTCTAAAACTCACTCCTCGCAGAGAAAACTCAACTTGAAATTTCGGGTGACCACCCTTGCATGTATGCACCAACCTCGGATTCGGACCCCAAACAAAAGAACATAATCTACGAATTTGAACTATATGAGATTAGTGAATTTGCTTTCAAAAAGTAAATTAGAAGGAATTAAAGGTCCATTTATACACATTTTGTCACTAGGAGTGCGGTGATAACTGCAGACAAGTTCAACGTTGTTCAATAAACGAGGAAGACGGCACTTAATTTCATGTCCTGTTCTTTCGTTAGGGGGCCGAATCCAAGGTTGGTGCATACATGCAAGGGTGGTCACCCGAAATTTTCTGCGAAGTGTTCTCTGTGAGGAGTAATTTTTAGACTTTTTAATGGTCTCATCGTTATTTTCGCAGCATTTTGCATCAGAATTGATAGACCATTTGTACACAACAAAACCTTGCAAGAGCTCCATTCTCGCACAGTGAAGAAAAATCTTAAAACGTCATTCTCTCCTTCCGTTGTGGCTTAAAAATGAGAATGAGTTTTTGTGACATATCTCGTTTTTCCCCTGCGAACTCTTCAATTAAGAGGCCGAGGCCGGTGGAAAAGAAAGAGGATGTACCTACTTTTTTTTATTCGTGCCTGCATCCGACTGAGATGAATACTCTGCGCGTTACGTACATAACGGTCTTTCCCGACAATGCCTCGTTATGTCTGTCCTAAAAGGGTTTGTTACTATCTTTTCCCCCTCTTCATTCTGTTTCTCTTGATGGGAAAAATTTTAAATTCAGACAATGAAGGAAAATCATTAAAGTTTAAATAAAAGGGCTTCCTTTCCACCGTCTCCTCCGCTCTCTCGTTTTTATTCCGATTTGTTTTTTTGTTTTTTTGTTTTTTTGTTTTTTTTTTCTTGTATTTTTCTTTTTATCAATGGATCTGAAAAACTTTAGGCCAAGGGCGGGTCCAGAAATTTGATTCGCTTTCTTTCTTTCTTCGCCCATTTGCATTTGAATGCACATGTTATAGAATGACAGAAGAGGGGGCTAAAATGACGTGTCTGCCACTAACCCATTGTGTTACCAAGGTGCTTTACACCTTCTAATAACCGGCGGGGGGGGGGGGGTGAATTTTCACCCCAACGTAAAACCATTGCTGATGGATTTTTTAGTTTTTTTTTTTTTTTTCAAATCTGTGAAATCTATCTAGTCTAGTATTCTGTGAGTAATATAAGAGCATGTTTTGTTCTTTCAAATTCTTCATTTTTTTTCTTTTTTTTTTTGGGGGGGGGGGGTTTCTAAAGAAAAATTACTAAATTCGAATATTCCAAACATTGTAACCGTTCCTATGATTTCTTTGAATTTTGCCATTTGGATGCAGACGAATAAATTGCTCATCAATTTATCATATACTTTTAAAACTACATAATTGGAACTACAAAGCACACTTGTAACAAAGCCACTTAAACCTAGAATTGTCACTGCAAACTTTAAATTAAGTTTTAATGGTCGGAAACTATGATTTCTGATTACTTTTGTTCACTGATTTTTTTTTTTTAAATTTTTTTTTTTCGTTATCAGACCATATAGCATTGTACGATGGAATCGCCGCGGCCGCTTCGAACTATCAAAATATGTATGATTTTTTTTAAGGTCAAGAAGGGCTTCACACCGGTTGAGAAAAGATTACAGATCTGAGTACCTATATGCATTACTGTCATACACTGAACTAACCCGTGTAAAATTTTGGCTAACTATGTAGTGGAATCGTCGGTAAATTGAGAAATTTCAGTAATTAAACGAAAGTCGAGAGTTATGGTTTCTTTACTGTATTGCAAACTAGGATATAAGTATAATCAGTTAATTTAGTTATTCTTGCCTGCTTTGTTAAAATAAATTAGTGCTGCGCATTGTAATAGCACAAAATCTGGCATCGTTGCATTTTATCAATTTTAAAATTTTCGGAAGCTCGACGTGGGTTATGAGTTCTTTGAGAACGCAAGCCTTCGATCTTTAATGGGTTTAGCTGGATAAAATAGCGTTCCCAGATGTGTACGCTTCGTCTTTTGTACTAACAGATAGGAATAAAGTAAATTCAAAAATATAATGAAAAATAGCTCTCCAATGTTTGCGATTCGATTCAAGAGCCTTGATTTTAATGTCAAAGCTTTTGATTATTTCAAACAGTGAATATAGAAGTCCTCCGATTGGCGTAGAATTTAAATTCACTTTACTGAGAATGGACTCGTAAGTTTTAACTTTTTGAGGAGAAAGAAGATTTGCCTGTTAGATGAAAGGTCGAGTTTTAGAAAATGATCAAATATTGAATGAAATCATCTCTGAAGTTTTATGAGCCGTGAGGTAAAATTGAACCTCCACTTCCCTTTTGAGAGAAGTTGTCGTGGAAATCTTGAAAGGGAGTATAATCAAACCTTCACTCCCTGGGGCAGCACAGATCTGAATCACTTGATTATTCTGGGAAATCTGAAAGTCTCTCCACTATAGATTATGGATTCGATAAAATTGACATCCATCTCACACCGAAACTTAGCAATTTCTCTCATTCATAATACTAACCGTTGAATGGATCGTGATAGTAATTCTGAATAATTATCTTGCGCATAGTATTATTGCTGCGATCCAAGCCGGCCAAGCATTTGCTGAAACTTTGAATGAAATTACTTTTTGCTTCATAGAATGGGTGGAAGTAGCTCTAAAACGCAGTGCTTTTGATTATTTTTTTTTCCAAAGTTTTCTTCTCTTTCTTTAAATTCAAAGTCGTTAAATCGTAACGCTTGAGAAGTATTCAAGGCACAAAAATTACACAGAATTGTTGAATTTAACTATTTATATAGTTAAAAGTATGGACAACACTTAAGAACTGTTAGTTTTACTACTTTTAAGGGTTAATTTACCTCTGCGCTGGGTTAATTTAACTATTTTAAATAGATTGAATACCATTTTGCCTTCTTCAGAGTCCCTGTATGTAGAGAGTAAAGACAAGTGAAACCATGGGAGCCACCACTGGATGCTTTTTTGCACATTTGTCTACGTTCTGAGTGTCGATGTTGAGTTTTGGTCCACTGCAAAGATTACAATGTCGTAGAGTTTCGAATAACGGTTTCGCCAATTTACTATTTTATCCGTAAAACGCCGTTGGACCCGTTGTTAATAACAACTGTTTGTAAACAAAATGTGCAAAAACGCGTCCGATGGCGGCGCCCGCCAGAGACAAATAGAGACCCAGCACACCGTATGCTTCCCGTGTTAAAAAAGTGAAGCAAGTTTAGCGGTCACAGTTTTGGTCGGGAGTCACCGGATCCAACGATAAACATTGCCTACTGTTGAACGGTGAAGCTCAACAAAAGGCTGTGATTGGTTCGCCGTCCCGGAAACGGAAACAGGTTTTGCTTTTCGAATGCAAAACACACGCTCATCAGTCAACAGTAGGCAATAGTTGACTGTTGTTCCGATGAGTTCCGACCAAAATTGAGCCAGAAAAGTGGACACCTGTCGCAAGCTTTGTGCTGGGTCTCTATTTGCCTCTGGCGCCCGCAGAGCCTTAAACTTGTTACCCAATCAGAATTTGACTACCCTACTGTCTTATTTCTCTACATGCATATATAACGACTCTCGCCTAAACTCTATGCGTGGGACTCTGTATATACCTCCTCCGTTCAACGACATTTGTTCGGGGCACCCTGTACCCAAAGAGATTCTAGACGACCGAATACAGTGAACTTTAGTGTCAATGGATTCGGAGCTTGGAAAATCTACGTGGCGCGGAATATATGCAGCACCCTGCCCTACTCTGCCTTGCCCTTTCCGCGTGGCACAGCACTCGCACTCACTCGCGTAGAGTGATAACGTGACGTTGAGAGGAAAATACACATAATAACGCGTCGACATTTCATTTTCGTATGACAAATACTCGGGGTTCATTGTGCCCCCTCGCAATCCCTTCCACACCTACCCTCAACCCTCATTCTTGGCCCTCGCCAACCGCGACAAGAAGAGATCCTTGCCCCCTACCCCCTCCCCCACCGACCTCCTTCCACTCTCATCCAACACCCCCACGCGCTCGTATTACCGTAAATAAACCGTGGCATGCGAGCCGCATCAAAGAGCGTGCAAACTCTCGTGTGTGCATCGCTCAGCGATTCCGGATTTTAATCAAATTTTTATGCTAAACATTTGCCAATAGTTCTTCTTTCTCACTTGCTTCGCTCTTCGAAAGAGTTGTCGCTGTTTTTGAATGGTGGTTTCTGTTTTTATATGTCTTATGCGCTTGATGTATGCCCCAGTGAGCAACGAGCAAAGAGCGAAAAGGGGGAGGGGGGTCGTTATGATATTACAACCGTGTCGTGAGGGTGTCACGTGATTATCTTAATTCATGCATCACACTCAGCGTTCACGACGATGAATATTTCCCAGAGACCATTTAGAGTTATAAGAATAATGGGGACGATATACGGTATGCATTACATCCGTGCATGTACGTAAATGTAAATGTAATGAAACTGATGATTCTTATCGCCGTGCAGTGTGTTGGATGCAAAAAAAACAGTGCAGGTCCGGGCGTTGAACCAGGGCTGCCGTTTTGCGTATAATCAATGCTATTTTTCTATTCACCGATGATTCCACCGGTTGAGAAAAGATTACACAGTTCAGTTCAGTGTATGACTGCAATGAACTAAAATACTCGCATCTGTAATCTTTTCTCAACCGGTGGAGTCGTCGATGACTTAAAGAAACTTGCGGATATTTTAATTAATTAACGGCGTTTCCACCGATTGAGGAAAGATTACAGATGCGAGTATTTTCGTGCATTACAGTAATACACTGATGACTGAACTGAACTGTGTAATCTTTTCTCAACCGGTGGAATCATCGGTGAATAGAAAAATAGCATTGATTATACGCAAAACGGCAGCCCTGCGTTGAACCGATGGGATATCATGTAAGAATATTAGGGACCGATTTTTTTTATTTTGTTTTCCTCACAACTATAAACACGGGGAGCATGACATACACTGGGTCTCTTCTTGTCTCTGAGGTTCTGATTGCCATTTTTTGCCTGAAAAGTAATGGGTCTTTTGCAAACTTTTGCAACAGCGATATAGAATGTTAAATCGTAAGTAAAATCTCGTGAAAAGTCCATTGGTGGTATCAGAAAGTCATAAAATGCAGTATTAAACTCACAAGAGGCGTTTAACTGAAACCCAAGATGGCGGTACAATACCGGGCAACCTGCGTGTGCACGCACCGTGAACATCCATGATGGCCAACGTTAACAACCACACAGCATCAGAGGTTTTGAGTTCGTTTTGCGTTTATTGTGATTATTTGTGATCGATGTTGTGAGGTTGGCCATCTTGGATGTTCATGGTGCTTAATACAGGTTGCTCGATATTTTACCGCCATATTGGATTTCAGTTAAATACCTCTGGTGAGTTTGATATTGCATTTTATGGCTTTCTGCTGCCACCAATGGGCTTTCCACGCGATTTTACACGAGATGGATCACTATGTAGCGCCGTTGCAAAAGTTTGCAACAGACCCATTATGATCATTAATAAGAGGAATCGTATCGACTCGACATAGAGTCGATAATCGAGAATGCATTTTCTTTATCGGCGATGTCACGTACTACTAGTGCTGTTATACGATGGTCTAATGTCGACTCAATAAGTTTGAGCTGATAGGACTGTGGAATGAACATTTTCTCTCAAGATCCGCAAAACGGCAGCCCTCCTGCGATACCATCCATATTCTCACTCGGAACGGATCAAATATCCTATCGATCCATTAAACGGGGGATTACAGTTTCACCTAGGGCGCGAGTTCGGGGAAATAGAGGAACACTTTAGTGCGATAAATAAATAAGTTTGCGATGGGGGCAAATACAAAAGGCTTAATAAATACAGCGAACTCATCCCCTTTGTATTTATACGTGCGAAAAAAAAGAGAAAAGCCGTAGGCGTGAACGATTGTGATGGGAGTAAAATACTATTACGAACGGTATTATCATTTGATCAGGGAGAGCTTCATTTTCTAAATGTTACAGAGCCCTGAGGTTGTCCAAATGACATTTTTACTCAGATGACATTTAAATGCCTATAAACGTAAAATGAGCCGTTTTGTTCAAGGATTTGAGCAATTCCGAATTCGTCTGTGACACGTCCGCCGCGCCGGCCTAACATCCTCTTTTCCATTCTAAGCTTCGCACTTATGTTCTCATGATTCAATATCGTTTATTCCTCAGAACGTGACACATTTAAAATATAAATTGAATTGTTTGCTACTTAAAGGGTCAATGACCGCTTCAACAAGAAACCTGTAATTTATTAGAAAGCGTTCATTGTAGAACTCAAGTTAAAATGAGCTCTAACAATAGTTAAGCAGAGCTTGACTCAACGATGTGTTCAAGTTTGCTCAGTGTATTTAGTGATCCGTGACACGTCCTTACTGATCCCTTATTCAAACAACCTTTATTGTTGGTCAGGTGTAAAGTAAAGTGACATCTGAATATACCTCAATTCCTCAATATGAACGAAGCTTTAATGTAGACACTGAGAAAAAGATTTGAAATGATATCGATTTCTGACCTACCGAAATTAATCGCAAAATCCTAGCTATTGATCTCAAACTTATCTACGTTTGGTTTCTTGCCATGTGCTATAGTTCCAGCGCAGCGGGCCGATTATTTACTTCCCCCATGCTTAAATTGATATATCGATCGATGAACGCCTATTGTTATCTATCGAATGATTACAGAGTTGTCATTGACACATTCGATTGATAACTTCGTTCTTGATCGATAACTCAGAAGAGTAGCTACAGAGAACTAGCTTTAAGTATAACGCACGGTATAACGCAGTATCGGGTCGTGCGATTTGGCAACACTGTATCTCATTTAAATAAATGAAAAACAATCGATTCTCCAGAAGTCTGTCAGCCCTCTCAAAAATCGATTGTTTTATCTAAGAAAAATAAAACCAATGAAATCTATATAAAAGGAGATGGGCTAATAAAAAAAATGATCGATCAATATCGTAAGTTTTTGATTGGTTCGATAAAACGACATTTATTGATGTTTCGTTAAGGTAAATGACAGACTTGCAGTTCGCAGGTTTGCCGGATTCGGAAACTTTTATAACCGCGCGCCGAGAAAAACCTAGGAAAACAGCACTAAATTCAAATTTCTGATTACGTCATTTTCATTTGATGTTTCAACTAACTGCCCAAGTTTCACCCAGAGAAGTGAATTTTAGGCATTTTTAATTATTTTCAGACCGACAAGAAATGATGAAACCCATCATTTCTTTCGCACAATTTATACCTAATATTCGACAAGCCGTCTAGGTACCTACAGAGAAACCATAGCAGAGCTGTCTTTTTTCTGATATTAAAAGGACGATTCTTCAGGATTATGACGTAATAATGGCCAGAATGGAAGCATCAGAGAACAACTTTCGGCAACTGAGTATGATGTATTCGTGATGAAAAAAAGGAGAGCTTTACTATCACAATGTGACTGTATAAATTTGTATTATATTAATACAAATTTTAATCTGCGCAATTATAATAAAACAAGTTGATAAGATTTTTTCAAAATTATGATCGACTCCTGACGGCCTCCAACACATGCGACTGCACTCCTGAATGTAAGAAATGAAGTCTTCGATGAAACCATTGTAACGTATGCGTGAACAAGCTGCACACACTGATGATGTACACTGTACATCTTTTTTCGATACGAGAACGCGAGCAAAGAATCAATGACGCATGGTCAAGATCTCTTCTATCTCCCTGAATTCCCATTCAAATGTATACGTTGAAAAAGGATAGATATAGAAGATTTTATTCCCATGCCCATCCATGTCTATAATAAGTGTTTCTAATGAGAAAAGAGAGGGATAGAGAATATCTCTCCGTTGCATTACTGGAAGAATTTTTCAATAAGATAAAATAGAACTTTATAGAGACTGTTGGTAATATAATTTAGGTGCCTCCTGTAGTATCCTAATAATACGCTTTCTTTTAAACTATTCATAGCTATAGCTATACTTTACATGATTCTCCTGCCAAATTGTGTATTTTTCATTATTCGTGTCTTTGTAATTTCATTCATTCTATTGTTTCAGTTCCTTTGAATTGAATCAGATCCTTTCAATTTGAGTAGAATGCAGCTATAGTTGCAGGAAGAGTAGGATGGGTAACATGGAATAAACGTGAATACGGAAATAGTAACAGCTAATCAGAGTAAGCGAGGAAACTTTTTGTCTCTCAAATATTCAAAGACGGAAAAGAAAGAAGGAAACAAAACTATAAGTGCGCCAAAGAAGAAGAATTAACGGGGAAAAAATGGCGATGACGCGAGATCAATTTTGCAACTTCCCTTTACGGAATTTATTGAGAGTTACATATTATACTCTGCATACGAGGATTCGTTTATTGTACGGAAAATGTACCGCGAGAGGTAATGCATAGATTGTATTCAAAGAGGGAATAAACTCACGTGAAATAATACGTGTGTGTAAAACTTTCTTTTGAAACTTTCGACAAACGGTGCACCACATAGCAAAAGTTCGATTTGTTCCTGTTTATTTCTTTTCTGCAAAGTTCGGGTTGAGCCGAGCTTGTAAGTAACTAGCAGAGCCACGCGTTTCTTAACAAACAGGAGTGAAATCTGGGTTGTCAAACTTCAGGAATTTTTGTTGATTTTTGTTTTTTGTTTAAAGCATCGTGATAATTTTTTAATCTTATGGGTAATTCCAGGGTAATATGACTTTTTGCTGAATACGAAAAAATTGAACAAAAATTCTATCATCAAAACGTCTGAAGCAACCTGACGAATGAATATCACAGTCAGATGCGCTTCTTTCAGCAGGTTCTACGATGACACACACAGTAAATTTAATGAGTTGTTGAAATTTTATAGCTCTTTAAGAGTCAAAGTAGCGAGGAATAAGCATCACGGAATAACCTTTTAACTTCTCAAAAGTAATGTGATTTCAATGTAGGTTTGTTTTTGTTGAACTTACTTAAAGAAACACTTTTGACGGAAATATTTATTCGTTTAGTAGCTTCAAACGTTTAAATTATACATTTTCTACGACATTTATAGGCATTAGAGAAAAGTCTTGTTACCTTGGAATTACCCTGAATTACACTGGAATTCTCTGATATAGTAGGTACGTGATGGAACGTAATTTAGCATTTAACTTACTCTTGTGTTGATATTGTGAAGGTTTTAAGGTGCCCGTGACTACTATTGTATACAATCTACCTATGTTATAGAAAACTAATCTTTTTGAGGTAAGTACTCGTTTAACTTCTTTAATCTGTCCCATGGGACCAAGCCGAAGTGTGTCGACTGTCTGAGCGACTTGAACTTGCGTAGATTGCAGAGAGAAAGAAAACTGCGGTGTGAAGAAATGTTGAATCAATAAATTTGAAACTGAAGTCGTTTTGGAGAAATGTCAAAGAATTGGTATCTTATTCCCTCGCATTTTTACCCCTTAAAACCCACCGATGAAAAAAGCCTTGAGATAAAATCCACTGACATTCGAGAAGTCTAATTTTTGAGTCATTTTTTTATGACTATTTTTTTAAGACCTCGAATACATACATGAAGGAAAAATGGTTGGTATGATTTACCATACTTAGTGCTGGTTTTTGCCCCTAACACTTACACGGTTTTCGGTTTTCGGTTCGGATCGGTTCAAGTCCCTGCTTTAAAATTCGTCAATTTTTGCGCTTATGTGGCGTGGATGTTCACCCTTAATGAGCTCAAAACTTTGGTTTTTTTCTAACGATTAATATAAGCAACGCGTATAATAAGCGAGAGTAAACAGACCCTACCAAGTTTCAATTTACCCTCAAGTTTGATTGACGTATATTAGTATTTTCACTGTTTAATTTTTACCCGCGAAAAATTCAAAAAAATATAGAAGATGGACATGAAATCGGGCCAAGTTACGTAGAATTTGAATTCATCTTTGAAATCAACACCCCAAAAGTCAATTAACACAATTTTAATGAAATTCATGCGGAAAATCATTGAAGTAAGTACATTAAAATGAAGGTAAAAAGAATACTGAGATTTGATTCTTGCTACTGACAAGTACATATGTACGTTGCAAAGGAGGCCTCAATTTCTGGCTAAAATTTCCGAAGGATATATGCCAAATTTATACATGGTCATTTGATGGTGTTGATCAGATGTGTCGTAAAGTCTACCGTAGGTACCGTTGGATCAGTAGAGGTTCTTACATTGTGGTAACAAGAGATCCCCTCCATTTAAACCTGTGTAAAAGAGTCGATCTTCAGCAGGTTCATTGAACCTCTATAGGAAATCGATAATTTATTTGCATAGGTTTTAAATGCCAATCAGCATGATTGCCAAACTACCAGAGTCACTATGGTAGAGTTAAAGATTTCTCCGGGGGAATTCATCTGGAGAGTAAAGATTACAGTCAAGCGTTGCTATATATATATATATATATATATATATATTTTATATATATATATATATATATATATATATATATATATATATATATATATATATATATATATATATATATATATATATATATATATATATATATATCCATATTCACTTAAAATATTGAAATCCATAATCTATATCCCCCAGATGAACTCAGAATTCTAAAACTCTATAAATTGCCTTGGATTGAGGTAAAAATAAATCAAAAGTATGATAAATTTTATCAATAATTTTTTCCGTGTAACAAGCTCCTCAAAAATTTGACATCGCCTGGTGTATCAATCTGGCAACCAAACAAAAAATGTCAATGTTTTCAACTCTCGAACTGACAATATTTTGATGCTATACTCTTGCAAATTTCGCCGACTAAGCCCTACACTCCCTTCAAATCACGAAGGGACAAAAGATAGCGGGGTGGAGTGTTTGGAGGCGTGGTGCAACGGGTGACTCACCGAAGCGTGCCTTGAATCCCTTGGAGGAGATTAATCAAACCGTGTTAAACATTGCGCCCTGTGAAAAGCAAAAAAAGAAAAAAAAACAAAAAACTGAGTACAGTGTACGAAGTGAAAAAAGTAGAAAAAAGAAAAAAGGAAAGAAAGAAAAGGAAAATAAAATAATAGTATCCCTGTTTTGTCCCCTTTCTCCCTTCCTTGGAAAAGGATCTGTCTTCATTAATCATAAAATGATAATTCTCTCGGTTGCAGTCTCGTCTTATGGTCCTCACTCACTTCGAGAAGGAGAAAGCAGAGAAAGGGGGAAACCAGAGTTGCCAGATTAAATAGAACGAAAATTGTGAAACGTTTACAATTTGTAAAAACCTAAAAAAAATTCAAATTTATTCAAAAACCACCTTCTTGTTTCAAAAGTTTTCATGAGATTATATTGTAAAAAATTCATCGAAGTCATACCTACTTATTGTCTCTCAAATAGCTCTTTGTGAGACACTAGGACAACGCGTAAAAAACAAGTTGGAATGGGTCTACTTTTGTAATTTTGCCACTCAGGGGCGGACTGGGCCGGGGTGCCGGGATGCTGCAGCACCCCGGGCCCCTCCATGTCCGCTCCCCTCCTCTCTGGAACAGTACATAGTTCGGGCCCCTTTCCCCAAATCCTGGGCCCCAGCACCCCGGGCCTTTTTGCCCCAGTCCGCCACTGTTGCCACAGGAATATGACTCATTGATTCCAACGTTAAATTTCGTGAAAAAAAACCATGCACACATTTAAGACTTTTAAAAAAGTTAGAAAATGACTTTAATTTTGAAAAAGCAATCTTCCTCAACTCTACAGCACACTCTATTTTAACCGAAGCATTTTGCTGCATGAATGGCGAACCACCGAGCTTATGTCGCAATTGTCATCATAACCTCAAAATGTTATATTTTCCATTTCGGCGTATAAAATATTGCTGCTCTTACTGCCTGGTTTTTTTCTTGTGTACAGATAAAGCGTTAATTAGAAAATACACAAATAATCGTATGCATGCAAGTGATTTTCTAAATTAATTGGCTGTTTTAGTACAGCGGTAGACTGTATCGATTGCTCTTCGGGAACCTCTGGTTCCAAAGAAACTTCGGTTCAATGTAATTTTGCCTTGAACTTATTTTTGAACAAAAATTTAGGTTACTAATCCAAGTAATTATTGCGATATTTTCGCTGTTATAATTTCTTCCTCCTTAAAATGCTTCATTTTGCCTATGGTTTCACAACTAAAACTGTCGAAATTAACAATATATCATAGATTAAACGATGCATTTTTAGGTTTCTGGATCCTTGCATACCCATTCCACAACAACAACAATAAAGATTTGTGTGATTCCAACCTCCTAAAATGCAAAAGTTAATCTTTTATATCTTGTTCATTTCGAAGTTTCGCGGTCTTAGAGCTAGGTGTAGGTAACTAAGCATTTTCGGGGACCAAGAATTAATAATTTTAAATAAAGGTTGCGTTAATTACTTACTTGGTTTATTAGCCATTTCCGTAAAAAAATGCACTTATGGAAAATTAAATTAAAGGCAGTTTGTTTGGAGCCAAAGGTCTCCGAGCGGCAATCGATAAAATACATCGCTGTACTAAAAGAGTCTACGAATGAGTGGACTTTTAAATTTTTTATTATATTTATCGTTACTCTCACCGAATTCTACCTCAAAATCACTCAAAATTACAAAATCAAAGTTATACTGCTATACCACAAAAGGAGCAATAGACCCATAAAAAAGTAAATGTCAAGAAATGTTTTGAAAATGTTGGCCTAAAAGCAAGGAAGTATATTCATAAAAAAAAACCCCTGGGGGAGGGGGCTAAATTATCGGCAGGTGAAGTTTAATTTTTGCAATTTTTTTACATTTTCAGGTACTTTTCCACCATAATCCCTAATATTTTAAAAATTTTCAGGAATTGGGGGTGAGTGGGTCCCCGAGCCTGCCATATCGTTATCCTTTCTTGCCTAGAAAATCCCTTGAAATTTCCTCTAATGATTGGTCATCATGCAGTCAACAATCAAGGCTCTTTCAAATTAATTTCCATTGAAGTGCGTGTGTGTATTTGATATCTCCTTGAAGATGGAGCCGAATGTGAATTTATTTCTTCTATTAAATATTGCAACGCTGAATAACGGGGGTGGCGAACGAGAGTGCAGAATTTTCTTAGGGAACGTATCAAAAGAATCCGACACGGCGCACAGTGTTCCAGTATCGAGAAGATCTTAGTCAGGGACGTTGATAAATAGATCCCCTTACAATAATTCATCGGAGTCATTAAAGTCAGTAAACGGCAATCCCTGTCCCATCGCATTGAAGATGGATGTCATTTACAGATAGTCAAGGAAGGTATGTAGTCAGACAAAACTTGGGGGGGGGGGGGGGGGTCGGTGGCAAAAACATCGGGGGGGGGGGGGGAAATTTTATCTCAATTTTAGTCACTAAATTTAGTCACTAAAAGAGGGGGCAACCTCCCCTCCGTACCACCCTGTATATGTTTCAAGCAATTAACATGCTTAGGTCATTTACAATCAGCTTGTGAAATACCTAGTCAGTTTACAAATGTTGCGATTTGCCTAGGCAGTTTACAAGCGCTTATAAATTGCTAAGGCAGATTAGCGAAATCCTAACAGGCACTTTGCCTTTTGACAATCTTGCCTGACACGATTTCAGGCAATTTACAAACCCCGGAAGACAGTATAGTATTTGGTCGTAAATTGCCTAAGCATGCTAATTGCCAGCAACATATACATCGTTGAGTCAAGATGTGGTTAAGTGAAGGGCAAGGGAGACTCGCCCGGTTGACTATTTTATTACCGGGCTCAGTTTACCACAAAAAATCAAAGCTATAAACATATAAACCCGTTTTCTTTCTCATCCGATATGCATTGAACGAATGGAGATACTATCTTAGATAGGCAATCTAACTGTTTCATCTTTCAATTCCAATGGCTCTTAAATGGATTCCATCCGATGTCTATTGACCCGCAGCGGCCGATTGAATATGCTTCATTGTTTGATTACATCTGTGTTTACAAATTGTGAATTTCTTGAACCTCTTCAATCTGAATCGCAAATAATCGGGAAGTGAATTTCTTGAACCTCATCAATTTGAATCGTATAATTGGGAATTCACAGATAAGCCCAACCAACGAAACAATTAACAAGACTAGCACAAATTTAGTGGGTAGTTAAATACTCGTATTCCACGGTGTTCATTTTGCCTAACGTAGTAATTGAAGGCGCTCGATATAGCATTACTTTGCAAAAGTTATCAATTTAGAGTACGTAGTTAACTTTTTTCAAGGTCAATAAGAGACTGAGTTACGGAAATGAATAGCTCGGCTGGGGCGGGGTATTTAGGTAAATAGTTAAGAAACAACTTTAAAACAAGGAGGAAAAAAAGTTAGAGATATACTGTGACATCACAGAAAATATGAAAAACATTTTGTCACTACGTGAAAAAACTTTGCTTAAGTCCAGTGCGCGGATTCCAATCCGACGGCTCACATACTTTTCTTGGTTCAAAATCTATACAAGTAAAATTTCACTGAGGTAGAACTCTTTTCTGAGAAATTGGCATATGCTGTTTAGACATCTTGCATAATTGACGTGCACCGCCGACAGTGGCGTAAACTTGGGATAATTATTGGGGGGGGGGGGCAAACCAACTTTTGAGAGACACACTGTGGGGGGTCTGGGGGGACACCCCCAGTGAGAGGGGGGTCCGGGGGTCCTCCCCCGGAAAAAAACGAAAATTCAAGCTCTCTCAGACGTTATTTTAAGCAATGTCACCGTATAAAAAATGCCACCAAATATAAACAAATTAAAAATAGATTTTACGTTTATGTTTTTCATTTCTCAGGCAAAAATGTAGTGTTCCGCTCAGTGGCTTAAAATTTGAGATTCTTTTTGAGAGGAGGGGGTAGCAAGTAGTCCGATACTTTGGGGAATCTGAGGGGGACACTTTCCAGTAATAGGGGGGCTGGGGGTATTCCCCCAGAAAAATTTGAACATTTGTGTTCTCTCAGACTATATTTTAAGCAATTGAATCTTTCAAAAATAACCAACCGACAGAATTGAAGTTAGTAGACTCAATGTATATTTTCTTTGTTTCATTGACAACAGATAGGAATTTTTCACTTTAGATTTACTTTAGGCGCAGTTTCAGGGTAAAATAGAGCCACTTATTCTTGCCATTTCTTGCTTCTCGGTTCCTGTAATTATTCCTTTCTTTCTCTATTTTTGTGTATATTTTCGTCTTTTTCTTTTCTCCCTCCCTCTTTTTCCCTCCTCTTTTTCATCAAATTATTGGGGGGGGGGGCAAAATGATACATTTCCCCCCCTCCTCAAATATTGGAGGGGCAAAAAGGCCATGCCCCCCCTAAGATTACGCCACTGACCGCCGAGAGGCTGAGTTTAGTCTAAGCGATAGACGAACAGTTGGGGACAAAAATAATGAAACGACTCCTACTTCCTAGAGGTAGGTTTTGCGAAATACTTATCCGAAAGTAGGTAAAGATCTCATCAATTCATCATTTATATAAATTAACTTTCGAGACCAATTTTAGTGAGATAGAATACTTTTTGTAAGTAGTTTAAACCAAGAAATGTTACTATGGAAAGTTTTAAATTCTACTTGAAAGGTCGAATCCGATTATTTTTGATGACTTTTTATCACCGATTCTTTGCCTTTTTTTGATGATCTTAGACTTTAGTGCATCGGTCACAAATCCCAATCGGTCTGTTTGGTCTCTGGCTTTTCAGATATCGAATACTTTCAAAGGCAGGTCTAGGGATATCTCCTGATCTTTTTCTCCCTTTTACTCATTTGAACACGTGAGTATAGCTATAGTTCGCTCTCGTCGAGATCCGATTTTCCCCCTCCCTAGCGGCTGATAAATTTTCTACGATATTCTCCATTTAAACGAATGAAAAAGAATTGATCCTTCATAGGCACAAAAAAATTGATATTTTCATATAGGTTCAAATAGCTTCTGCCAACTTTTTCACCGAACTTTTCAGATATGAGCTGATAACAAGCGAAGAGATACGAGAATCAACTATTTCCCCTAGAAATGTGGTTTAAGCCCCCCCCCCCCTCACCCACCTCTTCTGAAAAGGTTCTCTACCGGAATCCATGATTGAGAGCCAACGCCTATAGCTCTCCAGTATCCTTTCAAGAGAGGATTTCGAACACAATTTTTCTGAATGTTGCCATTTTTCGGATAGCTATCTGATTTTCCGCATTTGTCTTAATGTAAAATATGGTCATTTATACGAAATTCTGGCAACATGAATGTTTCTGGACTCCAATCCTTGTCTTGGCAACGTGCGTCGCCGTTCGCACCATGCATAAAAGAGGGTTCTCAGCTATGAACTTACAATAAGCGTTCTCCGCCTCACCCTTTTTTTTCCTTTTTCATGGGCGTTACATTGGTAAATAAATCTTCCATTCCAAAGAATAGAATAGAAATGTGTGAATGGGTTGAGGGAAAATAAATCAGGCACTTGATCACGTCGGAAAAAGGTACCTATAAGCGCAAGGCGTAAAAACAAAGGAGAGAAAATTGATGAAAACATGCGATCACGAAACCCTCATATTTCATGATAACATGAAATTATATAAAAATACGTTCACCGCAGGTTCAAGTATAAATAAAACCGAGGAGGGGGGATCATTACAAAGCTGAGTGGACAATACACTTGCTTAATTCGTCAATTTTACGATTAAACAATTCATAAAGGCATACTCTGTGTTCGGGCCTTATTTTTCCTGGGATATCAAAACAGATTACGTTATGGCTTACATGCGTGAGCACAAACCGACAAAAAACCATCATTTGATCAGTAATAATGCGGTATCAGGTAACAAAGGGTACTCACCCCCCTCCCCCCCCCCCCACGGCCGCACTTCAATCAACAGGAAAAAACAAATTTCCCTAGCACGCTTTTCTCATTATCTGTATAAGCTCTTTATATTTAACGGCCGATTCTAAACGCAAGTTAAAAGGATTTTCTAGAGGCACGCGTTCAAAGGACTCTTTATTATCCCTAATAGCAAAGATTAAAGGCTTATGTTAGGAGTTTGCTCATTCATTGTTGTGTTCAGGCGTGAAAAATACTCACTGTACTATTTATTAGAAAAATCTGTTGCTAATATCGGAGTCTATGAAGAGTAGCACTGCCACCGTTTTGAGATTTTTAAGTGGAATTTTTCTGATTCACCGATGATTCCACCGATTGACTAGAAGATATCACCATCCAGTTTCAGCAGTGTGACAATCCACGAATACTCTGATATTTGATTTTTTTCGCTCACCGATGGAAGCCGTTCAGAAAATTAGTCTTTTTACTTTACTATGATCAAATTAAGTCAGTCCTTACCATTCAGAAAAAAAGTCCTTCAAGAAATTCATCCGAGACACTATGAACAATTTTGAGATTCTTATTACCTGTAACAGAGAATAGGTTGGATTGATTTTTTTTTTTTTTTTCTTTTTTTAATGCAAATGAGAAAAAAGTCAAAGAATACTTTCAAAATAGAGAACAAATTAGAAAAGTGAAGGCATTGAAAATATGACCGAATGCGTGATCTAAACTTCTAGTATCAAAAATATAGCCGGTAATTTTTGAAAGTTTCAAATAGTCGGTCGATATCAAACCAATAAGGGCTAATCAAAATTTTGATCGATTCAATGAAAATATTGATGGGTATAAAAAAGGCACGATAAAATATTGGTCGGCCAATGATTGTTCAATTGAATGATACCTGGCTATATTTCTTTGTTGATGTATCGAAATACCGACTTGTTGTATACACCGTGTTGTATGGTGTATTCTATGGGGTATACTGTATGTGCATACATAAAAAGGAGCTTTAACCATCGAGTATATACGAAACTCGCAGGCTAATAATCAGATGTTGCGCTCGCGCCTTTAAAGCGAAGACCGCACTCTACTACACGGACGATTGATTTAACCTAATTACTATGACTTGCTCTTGTCATCGGCTTTGGAGAATGAAGATGTATGCCTCCGGATACACAGAGATTCGTCTCATTTACTGTGTATTGTTCTCATCAGCACGTTGGTTATGAGCTTTGATATAAATACAGCACTCTATTGGATTGATTCAATACACAGTGGTGGTCTGTGGGTTCAAAAGTGTTGGGGGAGGGGGGCAGAAAAATGTAAAATGTCCTTTTATTTTATTTTTGCTTCTTACTTTTACTTGAGCCTTTCTCTTTATAAAAGTTGGGGGCTAAAAGTGTTGCGAACTTTGTTGTTCCCTTTTTATTGGCGTTTCCAAAAAGCGCCTTCTTTAAAGGTAATTTTAAAACAAATATAAAATCATAAAATGAAGGAATTATGACAACATGCAGGAAAAGCATGATGCCAAAAATTATCAAAACTATAACAGACAAAACCAAAGACAAACTAGCGAATCGTGGAGAATTTGTTTTCATTTCCTTTCATTCATATTCTATCCATAATTCATCTTGTCATTTCAATTTCAATTTGAATCAAACATCCAATGAAGAGCGGTGTTACACAGAGGCGGCTCGTGCAATATGGCAACAATGTCATCCCTCCATTTGATTGTATGTAAAACAATCGATTCGAAAGTGAATCAGCGCTTCACCAGCGATCGATTGTTTTACATCGAGTTAAATGGAGGAAAAACGCTGTTGCCAAATTGCACGAGCCGCCACTGGTGTATCAAAATCAATAATAATCTCCGTGCGTGCTAGACGTGTGAGAAACTTGTTGGGTGGGAAATTTAAGTTTTTTTTTTTGTAATATTATTTTTCAAGATGCGTCTTTTATTCTTCTTCTTCTTTGTTTATTTTGTTTGTTGCTTTTCGCTTTTTCGTTTTGTTCTGTGTTAATCTTTTTATTTCTGATGACTTGGCAACGCTGACCCACATCGATGGGTTTTTTTTCTGCACCATTCACTGCTCTATATTTCCAACATCGGTGACAACGTAAAGGAGGTCCTTGCTCGATGTTTGTTAATCCCCCCCTCCCTCCTCACTGTATACCCGTGGTTACGAGGTCTATACTCAGTATTACTCAGTAGTCCCCTTCTCCGTTTAGAAAAGCCAATATCTAATTCTACCCGCTTTGCTTCAACGTCATAGCAGCCCCGCAGCGATGCATCATTGGCAACAGGTCAAAACCAAGTTTAGTTTATAGAACGGAGGAGTTTGTAGTCTTGTAACATTATACAAGTTTCGTCCTCGAAGTTCCTTTCGTTGTTCACAAGGAGAGTTTTCAGTATTGGGGCTAGGTTAGGTCGGAAAGCTTGCAAACTACCTAAATATCAAAGATTAATATAAATGCTCACAATATAGGCCACGACTAAACTCTTAAAATTGATTGATGATGTACATTTTATAGTGGCTGTTAGACCACAAACGTAAGTATAGATTAAAAAAAAATCAGTCTCTGAAAAAGTAATGAAACTTCAAAGATTTGGTAGATAATCCCCTGACAAGGTATTTAATTGATTATTCTTGATTTTTACTTATTAGGTCTGTTGCAAACTTTTGCTGCAGCAGAAAAGAAGGTCAATTCTGCTTGTTAATTACTTGAAAATAGTGTCGGGAGCATCAAAAATTGTTAAATTTGACTCATCAACACAAAAAGAGCGAGTAAACAAATGCCAAAAAGGATGTCATACAGTGAATCACAATTTGAGGGAGTTCCAACCTAACTAATTAATTTACCCGTTATACTCTATGGTGAATCACTTTTCCAAGCATACGGAAAGATACAATGAGATAGGACCTTCCCCATTGTTACTCGCGATTTGACAGCCATCATGGAACTTTTTTAAATCGCATTCTTTGAAGTTTGTGAGTCAATTTTGGAACTTTTTGATGCTCCTGAACGTTATATTCAAGGGATTTCGCGATGGAATGGACTGTTAAAAGGGTCTGAATTGTTCGGTGAATTGACATCCTGTCATCAGAGTTGGCTTTAGCAATCGATGGGTCTGTTGCAAACTTTTGCTACAACATTCAATCTGATGTAACATCGCCTGAAAAGTCCACTGGTGGCATCAGAAAGTCATAAAATGCAATAATAAACTTCACAAGAGGCGTTTAACGAAATCCAAGATGGCTGAGAAATCTCGAACAATTTGTATGCATGCACCACAAACATCCAAGGATAGCCAACCTCACAATATCGATCTCAACCAATCACGACGTAAACTAACACATTACTACCTCCAGTGAGGTTGTCAAAGTTGGCCATCCTTGGATGTTCACGGTGCATGCATACAGATTGCTCGATATGTCTCCGCCATTTTGGATTTCATTAAACGCCTCTTGTGAGTTTATTATTGCATTTTATGACTTTCTGATGCCAACAATGGACTTTTCAGGTGATTCTACATTGGATTACACACTCTTAATCGTTGCAGCAAAAATTTGCAACAGACCCATATTACACATTATACATAAGAAAGTCTCGCGGGAAATTATTAGCTTTTTCTCAAAGTCTCTTAGCACTGCACCCTGTGCCAATAGATAAATTACGTTTCTGTCATGTGTCAGTTTCTTTATCGTGCAAATTCTTCCGGAAAAAGCAGTTATATCGATTGCTGTGTCTAGAGAGCCACTCTCAAACCCTTAACCCTTTCAGTACCACGCCCGAGTATACTCGTTTCTGCAATTAGGTATGCCTCACAAAATTTCAGTTTTGTATTCACAGCAGTTGCGACTCCAAACTTTTAAAATTTAAAAAAATAATGATTATTATTAGAGCGCCTTCAATCCATGGTGTATGCAAAATCAGCACTGCTGTGTAGGAATATTTATTTACCCACTTAATTTGACCGAATGAGATTTGATTTGTCTTCGTAACCTGGTAGTTAAAGGGTTAATTGCTTTTTCGTTTAAAACCAATGTCAAGTGGATTTGTCAAATTTTTCTTTTTAAGTTTAAAAAAATGAGGCAAACAACCCGAGCCAGCGTGAAAATGCCCATCAGAGATTCTCATCATGGCCGACTCTTTGGTAATTCAAAATCTCGTCCCATAAATCTTCTCTATTAGTAAGCACATTGCTTGAACTATATGAAATAACCTCATTCTTTACTCACCAAACGGTTTCAATGACCCTCAATTCAAGCTCAAGCTCTAGTGTGACTGAAGCTTTACTTCCGATTGATTAGTGCTCACTGCTCATCGGTTGAACTAGGTCGAGTTTCAACTTGATCGGGCCCCTGTTTCCAATTTTCATATCAATCGCCCAGACGCCCACTCAACATTTAAACTGAAAATTTCTCGGAATTGACATGGTCCGTGATTCCCAATAGTTATCTTGATGATTTTGTGAATAGAAGCGTGAAGGATGAATGAATATGCTAAATAGCCTCCACTTTGGTTCCATGGACCGGACGAACAGGGAGAAGGAAGAGAGGGAAATTACAGTTTCGATATTCAATGAAGTGTCAGTTGTAATGAGGAAGTTCAAATTACCGCTCAGTGGATAAAGCGAGGTATCGATTGTTAATCCTTTAGGTACCAAGCCCGTACATATTTGTGTCCTTCAATTTGTTTCTCTTGCTATATCAATTCATAAACTATGAGAACGTTAAACGGAGTTGTCTGTCACTGCACTTCCCTTGTAAACGTAATGATGTTATTTAAGTAGACTTTTTCTCAGAGAACAATAAAAATAATTCCTATAAAAATGAACAAATATAATAAAAATATAAAAATAGAGGGTTGGATTTGTCAATTTTATGGACGCAATTATTAGATCAGAGGTTCTTTTATAATGAGTCTGATGCAAACTTTTGCTGCGACGATTCTAGTGTAAAATTACGTAAAAATCACGTTGAAAGCATACAAAAATCTAAAAATCCACTGAAAGCGTTTTCGTTTTAGTGAAAGATTAAGATATGGCTTTTGAAGAGGTGAATCAACCCTACTTGCATGCAACAACAGCACCACGAGCACCAAAAGATGGCCGACGATGAGGGCATTTTATGTCGTTGGTTTAAATGTAAACAATCGTCTCACTTCCTCATATCACCTGCGTCATCATGCGCGTTTTTTCCGGTAAATTCTACTTCCTTTTATGGTTAATGATTATAATGGTGAATTTTTAATGTGTCGATTAACCCGAATTCTGGAAAAGGGAAAACGCTGGGTGACCTACTGTGCCGAATGCCGTCAACGACTATCTGTGCTGCTCGTGGTGCATGCATACAGGGTTGATTCACACATTTTATCGCCAATTTAAGCTTTCCTTGAAACGTTTTTCGTGGGTTTATGAGTAGGTTTGAGACTTTTTGATACTTTAAATGTGATATTTACGCAATTTTACGAAAGAACCTACCCTCCATAACGCTGCGACAAAAGTTCACAACAGACCCATTCATATAAAAATAAAAAAATAAAAAAAAAAATGAAAAATAAAGAAAAATATAAACTAAAAAAAAATTGTTGAATTTGTCAGTTTCGTGGAAGCAACTAGATCAGAGGTTCTTTTGAAACTCTGCAAAACTCGATTTTTCTTCCTATTAATTTTAAAAATTTTACATGGATATAAATGGAGGGAATCCATTGTTGACGCATTGCACAAACCGCCACCGGTCAGACCCAACTCGGAGATCAAATTACACTGAAAAAAAATAGGCTAAATTTAACTAATTTCTACTTAAAAGTATGGACACCACTTAAAAACTGTTAGTTTGACCATTTGAATTAGTAAAATTAACTCCGTGCCTTGTTAATTCAACTATTTTAAAGAGTTAAACTAATAGTTTTTGAGTGGTGTCCATACTTTTAACTAATTCAGCGATTTTTTTTCTTTTTTTTTCAGTGTAATCTAAGTCAAACTGGGTCAAAAAAAGTCCTTGCTTCCGTTCTACAACCGGATCGAACATTTCGAAGTCAGCTGGACCCAGCTCGGTTCAGCTTTGATACCTTAGACACAGCGAGACACCGGTATAGTGATGAAAACCTCTGGGACTGTAGGCTGTGAGTGAATTTCATTAGATTCACCCTCCTACTCTTTGAAACAAAAATTTGTGTAAGTAATGCTGGCGGACGCTGAGATCACACCCCCGTGTTTAACGAGCTTTTTCACCCGATGACGTCATGTGACTAAAACTGTCTATAGGGCGCTTAGAAAGACAAAGATAGATTCTTGGATTCTTGGATCCACCTTTGTAATTCAGCGATGTCTAATCTATAGTAAGGAATAGAGACAGAGTAAAGACGACAGTAACACCCAACGTGTCTAATTTTTTATTTTGGTTTTTTGGGTATTTGAATCTTTTGACTGCTAAATAGAAATCAGGAATAATTCTCAGTACAAGTTTCAGCATGATGTAAAAGTACGATATTTGATTTCCTTGGCACAGTATAGTGTACGTAGGAGATACTAAAACATTGCATATTACACTGTTGCCCTTCTCGCACCTATCAGTCCCTCAATCTACAAAGGTTTCAAAGATGAAACATGGTATCAAGCCTCTTCTAAAATTTCCTAACCTTAATAATCGAAAATGATCACCTTTATGTTTTTCCCGCCTGTAGTCATAGATTAGGTCAATTTATAAATTTAAAATATCATTTTTAAAAGCGGGGGTAAAATTATAATCGACCTTTAACCTTTTCAAACACAAATTATGAAAAATGTGTTACTGTAACCTGAGACCTATACACTATTAAATTGAACGAACTTTGCTCATGATTTCATTTGCGAGTCATTTTTTTCGAATTTCCATAAGGCTCCATGTGAAACGTCGTCCCTTATACGGGGCACTGTGAGCGAAAGGGTAAAGAGGGCATCTGTTCCACGTCATGACTGAGCGTGTAAAACTGTATTTCGTGACTAATGAAGCATCCACAGTATAGTTATTGATCAGTAAAAAATAAGGAGACGGAAAACTATTCAAGAGAAGTCGATATACGCGGGAAAAAAAGACTGGTAGAATTTACCATCTGCATATCTGATTATGGAGTCTGCTATCAAGAGTGGTAAATTTTACCATCCTATGGTAAATTTAACGTACCCTTGTGGTGAAATGTACCGACAGGTTATCTTTTTATCACAAGGTACGTTGCATTTACCATATGATGGTAAAATTTACCATACTTGATAGCAGACTCAAAAAAAGCTATGCATAGGGGAAAATTCTTCCAATTTTTCCGTGTAGAGAATACGATGTTCGAGAAATTGCATATTTAGATCCATTGCATGGTGACCAGTGAGAGGTTTAAACGATGAGAGAGCTTGAAGACTTGTCAGAATGATTTTAACGAATGTTGACGTTTGTTAAACAGCGTGGCGCTGGCCGCATGAATGCACACGCACACTCGTGAATTTCAGAGGCCGTGGTTTTAATTATTTCCAAAATAGACACAATATAAGGCACAGGCACAAGACACGTGACTGACAGAAAACAGAAATCAATGAAATTCGAGTTATAAAAACAGCCAATGGCAAATCGTGCAAATTGGCAACGCTGCGCTTTGTCCAGTTAATCCTATGAAAAAGGTCAAACTATTGGAGGAACGGTGAACAACCCCGAGTTTAACCTTTTATAAGGGGTTATCCCTATTGAACCCACAAGGTATTTAAGCAACGCATGATATCAAAGAGGAGTAAAAAAGATCCCAAACGGTTTTCCACTATATGTATGATTGTAATTGCTTAGTTTTTTAACTTTTTCAACTTAAAAGATTCAAAATAATTGAAGTAGATCCTACCAAATATTTCAAGACCATGTTTCATCGTATGTAACTTAATTTTGAATAAGTGTGGCTACCTGTCGGAAAAATAACAATCCCAAAGAAATCACAACAAAACTGAGAGAAAATCACTTCTTTAAAAACAAGGAAACACGTTTACTTGTGAGGGTTAACACAAATGAAATACACCTTGGATTAAAAAAAAAAATCTCAGTGAATAAATTGGAAAAGAAAATAAATATTTATTTCTCTTTTCTATTGTTCACCACAAAAATATAAAAAATTGAACCATTGGTCCTATAAAGACGAAAAATTACCTTTAAAAAAATTGGACTTTCAAACACCATTACAGTTACGATTCGCTGGATTTTTACACCAAAATCGATGTTGAAAAATGTTAGCTTCTCTAGCTTAGCATTAAAAGTTAGTAGAAAGTTAAACCTTGTATATTGGTTGAATAAGTTTAACTGTTGTATCAAGGTTAAAGAAAAAGTTACAAAAAAGTAGTAAAAAAGTTAGTTTAAAAAGTTAGTTTAAAAAGTTAGTAGAAAGTTAAACCTTGTATATTGGTTGAATAAGTTTAACTGTTGTATCAAGGTTAAAGTTGAGTGTTTCCTTCATTCTATCACTTCCATGTGAATTTGCCAAATAATCTTTAAATCAATATTTTAGAGGTGGGAAAAGTCATGCTGTTCATTTTGTTTCTATTATTTATATATTCCCTCTCAGTTACTTACTATCTCAAATAAAATTCACCTTAAAGCTTATTTAATTTTATTTACTCTCAGTGGAGTCGCGTACAGTCTGGCAACGCTGAATTTTTCCTATTTAAACGCATGAAATATGTCGAACACAGCTATTGCCACACAAATCGCGTATTATGTTGATCTGAGATCAAAAGGAAGTGAGTGAGAAGGCTAGCAGCTGATGTAAAGAAATTATAAAGAGTTTATCTAGCGGTAGTTTTTAGAAGTGTCGGCACACCTAGACCGATAATCTTTGGAATTTTTCAAAATTATTTCACTTATTACAAAATGGAAATTAATGAAAATGAATTTGAGGGCTAGTTTTTCATTGAGAAGCACTTTAAAATCAAAAAATTAAAATTGGAGGCAAGTTTTGTTTTGATTTGAAGGAACGAAAAATGAAAATGTGCCAAAAATTATGGTCTAGGTGTGCCTACACTTTTGAAACGAGCTCTAACCATAGTCAATGTATACCTAACTTACATCTCAGATCTGTTGTAAAGTCTCATTTTTCAAGTAATTTTGTCAAGTATTTTGTATGCAGATTTAACATGTCTCTTAATATTCATTTACGAGAGAAAACGTACAGTATACTTTACGCTTTGAAAATAACGTCGGCGAAGTGAGTCTCATTCAATGGATTTCATCATGACATTGTTTTGCCTGTGATATAAATGACAAAAATCCATAAATACGTGGGTATATTTAATCCGGTATAAGCGTGGCAACGCCACTGAAAGGAGGCAGGCACGGAGCGCGCGTCTCGTCGCATCGGGACCAACGTGTCGCTTCAGATCGGGTCATGGGCACGTAAGCTGAATAATAAGGAAAATAGGGATGTTTGACGCGCCGAGTGTTGGCAATGGTAGAGAAGAGACCGGTAAGGGTGGGAAAGGGGTGGAACTTTGGAAGGGGTGAGGGGGAGGGTTGAGAGCGGAGCTACGGAGGAAGCGCACTTGTTGATTTAAAACCGTTTGCCCGCAGATACAAGCATTAGCGAAAGATACTCCTTCTCCTCCTGACCCCCCCCCCCCCTCTCCTGACGATGTGTCGATTTTGGTAGGAGGCTACTAAATACACATAAGGACGAAAGGATGAAGACACAGTCATAAATTAGACCCGAGCTGCTGTTATTCATTTAGGACTGGGCGAAGATAGTTTATTGATAGAAGTCGATTAAGTTGATTGAGCTGGAAGATGAGTCGTATGAGAGAATTGAGAGGCTTGACTTATCCGCCGCATCATTCAATTTAGTTCAAAGATGCTCATTCATCAATTTGACAAACAAATGCACCGCCACGTGCAGTTTAGAATGCTTTGAATTGCGGAGAGCTTTAACGGAGCATGATCGTGCGTCCGCGTCGGTTTTCCGATGCCCCGGTCTTTTGGTGGTCGCAGCCAGGGACTCAATTGCGGAGTCGCGCACGGTTACAATTGAATTTTGCGACTCTTGTGGCCGAAAAGCATGAATTATGCTATGCGAGGCGAGAAATTTATCGTTGAAAGACTGGTTTCAAATGTTGTACAGCAAGGTGAGAAATTGATTTCAAATATTAAATTTTGAACTATAGCAAATTGAGCACAGAGCAAAAGCAGGCCACCCCGCCGAAATGACGCTGCTGAGAATAACAAGCACTTGATGAAGACTCGATGCACGATCGTTCCCCCCTCCAAACTCCAATGAAGAGCTCCCCAAAGAGCTCTCTCTCTGCAATATTCGAACCGGAATTATTAAAATCCAATTTAGCCTGGGCGAGAGTATTTGAATTCATTTTTTAAACGATAGAGTATACAGGTTTCAAAGTTTTTAAGAGTAATGAAAAACCTAAAATCGGATCATCGCTACCTGAAACCATCGTATGTTTCATTTGAAATGCTTGCTCATTTGAAAATTGAAATTGAAACGTGGATTACACGCGATAGAGTGAATAATATTTTAGAGATAGCTAGTAGGTAATAAAGTAAGTTTAAATAAAGTTAGTCACGCTACGGTATTACCAATGGAAAAGTATATATTATTCTCTGAACAGCGATCAAATATATATATTGGGTACATATTTGAGAACAAGTGAGTAATTCATTGTTTGTATAATTGCACTTATTCATTCGCTTAATTAAATTAAATACGCACACACTCATCCTTTGTCAATATCAGAACTGTTATGAGAGCGAGGCAATAATCCTTTTCGGGCTCAACTTTGCAAAATATTTTATTCAACGAAATCATCTCTACGTTTGTCTTCGTTTTGTTTTCATACTCAACTTATTTATTGTAACTTACTAATTTGTTTACCAACAAAGTCCCTGTTTTTGCCTATTACTCTTTCCATTGCTGTGACTTATTATGAACTCATGCAAGTACGTCCGGTGAAAATGTCTTGCTATACAGCTATCGGCTATAGCCTTTTGGTGCTTTAGAAAATTGACTGCTGGAAAGCGCAAATATTTATTTTTCTTGATTGAACTAACCAATTTAGGTTGCTAGCTTTAACTTAAATTGTTCCTTTGGACTGCGCTCTCTACGCATTTAGGTTGTCACTAATTCAAATTTGCGCCTGTTTTTGAGTGAGACTAGCCAATTCAGAATTATTTCATAGCCAGGGGCGTAATTTCGGGTTTTGCGTAGAGCTTTTTGCTCCTCATTTTTGCTCCGCGTGATATTTTTCCAAAAGATATGAAAATGGGTCTGTTGCGTACTTTCGCTACATCAATATAACTCATTGTTTCTAACGTAAAATTCGGCGAAAATAACGATGCGCACTTTAAAAACTTTCAAAATCCACTCACCAACTCAGAAAATACCTTCCATTTCAAACAACCCGCGCTACACTAGACACTATGTCACCGACTTAGAACTACATAGACGGAACCATCTCGTTTATGTAAACATGAACAGAACATACAAACATTGGAATGTTTCGAATGTTTTGGAATGCGTACATTTGTTATATTATTTTGTAATCTTTGATAAACCGAAAAGACCAGACAGCAAATGCAGCCAATAGTTCATGTCTTTAGAAGGTAATTCCATCATTTTGTAGTTACGATGTTGTTCACTTATGCACGGTGGTTCCAACTATGTAGTAGTGAACCGTGAAAATAGTGTCTAGTGTAGCGCGGGCTGTTTGAAATTGCGAAGTGATTTCCTGAGTTAATGGAGTGGATTTTGAACGTTTTTAATGTGCGCATTATTATTTCCGCAAAATTTTACGTATGAATCAAGGTTCTATATTGTTTTAGCAACAGTAAAACAGTAAAGTATGCAACAGACCCATATGATCTAGCTGTATTCGGAAATCTTTAGGGGAGCTACCACCCCCTACACCCCCCCCCCAAATTACGCCCCTGTTCATATCCAAATATTTTCAATAGTTTGCTGTAATATTTGTTTGAATTCGATTAATTTGAACCAATGCAAATGCCGCAGAAAGTTTTCTTTGTCTCATATCTGGTACTTTTCCACATTCTCTCATCCATTTCAGTCTTCTACATTTCAAAACAATCATCTACAGATTGAAATTAAGGATAAAATCAAGTAGTAATCGTATCAAACAATTCGTATTATTCTAATACCGAAGGTAAACTGCAAGCTAAGTGGACACCTGGAAAGTCAATCGAAATGATTCAATTGTTTGAATTCACGCAATTGAAAGGTGTGTTCGTAGATCGTCCGGCATGAATAATCTTCGAACCGCCTTCAATTTAATGTATAGGCAAAAACAACACAGTCAAGTCGGAATAGTTAACTATCTATCGCGGATACGCACGCAACATGGAGACTTGGTCAATGTCAAAGACTTCTTGAAGCACGGATTGATCTGGTTACACAGTGTATATGGTGAAACTCAAGCTAAATTTTAAATTTTGACATCTTGATATTGTAGTCAGTAATTATTTCAGATATATGAAAGCATGAAATACTAAAAATGTCTAAACTAAAAGCGCAAAAACCGTTCAAAAACGCAGCATGTCTAGATCATAATCTTTACCTTAGACCGTACAATCCGAAGGTTTAGTCGATAGAGTGTAGAGCTAATTGTAATAGTAGGTGTTCACTTCCGAAGAAATCCTAATTAGACCTCAAGGGTGATTTCATAGAAAGAGCGCACCTGCTTCATTATGACACAAACAATTAGAATATAGGCGGTGTCCAAAAAGAGGACTAATAACATTATTGTTTCCTCCATTTAAATAATGCCAATTTAGTGGAGTTTTGTTATTTGATGTGGCATGGTCGATGTATCAATTTTCTTTTAATATTTACCTTTAAATTTATGTGTGATATTCTTGAACGAAACTACAGAAAATACAACTACACACAATTACAGAAAATATTAGCTGTACTAGTCGTACTTATATTTAACAGGTATGCTCGACTCGTTTCCCGCGTCATCTTCAGTGGCGCGCTGTTCAAAAAGCATTCCAAGATGGCCGACAAAAGAATAAAGCATTGTATACTCTTTCCGCTTTTCTAGAGAGGGAAGCCCTATGTTTTCTGGAAAGAGTATAAAATGTTTTCTTCTTTTGTCGGCCATCTTGGAATGATTTTTGAACTGCGCGCCACTGAAGATGACGCGGGAAGCGAGTCGAGCATACCTGTTAAATATAAGTACCTTGGTACCAGCGCATGAAAAAGCTTTTATAACTGGAAGTTTTTTCTTCAGCTTTCTAATTCATTGATCGATATATCAATTCACTATAAAACAGCACTTATATTTAGGCGGATATATTTCAGTTTGTCTTTAAACTTTAATCTTATTTAAAGACTTTAATTAATACACATAAACTCAGTGATTATACGATTACCGACAAAGTACATAAGCTATAAACCAGCACGTAAAAAAGGTTATACAACTTGAAGGTTTCTTCTAAAATTCACCTATTAGAGGTTTCCTTCCCTCCATCATATAGGAGCACTGTTTAGTGTTTTTGTAATGCTTCGGAATTATACGCGTCAGATTAAGATAAGATATGACAGAGCCCGCAGCCCGCCGCGCGTGTTTCTGAAAAGTGAGATGTAATTTCGAGCCGCGCTGCGCTGCGCGTGTTAAACACGTCTGCGATGTGTAAGGAGAAGAGCGGGGAGGGAGGGGTCTCCCGTTCCTGAGCCAAAGCTAACACTCTACCAGAGAGAGCTAACCTCGCCTCTTTCAACAAATAACAGATGGTGAACTGTCGTGTTGGGTCGGTCGCCGTGCCGAGCTCTGTAGGCAAGACGCATGACTTAAACGCCCGCCTGTCACTTTTGGTTTTGTTCAACAGAGCCTCTCCCGGTGTAAAATTGAAAAAAAAGAAAAACTAAATTAAAATAATAGATGACCGGATAAAATTTTGGACTGCCACGGCCGCCAAAGATTACTTATACATACAGATATGGCATTAGCCCGAATTTTGTTAAGTTGACTCCGGCCGTGATACAACCGGGCATGCAGAGGGGATCATAAAGATTACAGAGAAAAGATTACATTCTGATTCATTCAAGATTTCATGTCTGTTACGAAACTGTTCCATGTTCCACGTTCCGTGTTTGTTCTAGTTCCGCAAACAAACATAGGAAAACAGGGAAACGTAATCTTTTCTAACCAGAATTCTGTAATCTTTATGATCCTCTCTGTATGCCCGGTTGTATCACGGCCGGCGTTTTATCCATTTTTCACTTAACACGGACGAGATGGCTAATGCCATATCTGTATGTATAAGTAATCTTTGACGGCCGCTCGTTGAAGGAAAGTGAAATTGTACACGTAAAATATGTGTTGCTGAATTTTTCAGAGGCGGATAGTACATAGGTGGTAGTGATAATTTTATTTTTCACTGCCTGCTCAGAGGTCGTGCAGATCGTGTTTCCTACGTTTTTCTAGAGTCCCTTAATTGGAATATATATATATATATATATATATATATATATATATATATATATATATATATATATATATATATATATATATATATATATATATATATATATATATATATATATATATATATATATATATTGTATAGGAAGTACCGACACGACGTTTTATGCATTTGAGAGGAGTCGACCACATGAACGCATTTGAAGGTTAAGGGAGACAGTGGACCGGTAGTGGATAGGCAGATTTGCCGCATTCCGGTCCGTTCCCATACCTGCGTTCCTCTACTCATCGACTCTTTTGTGTGGAGCCTTCAATTTCATAGACTTCTGCTCGCGTCTGTGAAAGTCTAAATCAACGACCAATCAGAACTCGTTTAGCTCGTGTCGGTACTCCCTATATGTACAATATTTTCATCAAGGGACTCCAGGTTTTTCCATTGTCCTTTGCTTTATAGTGGTTGGTTGGTTTTTGGTTTATTGTTATGTTGTTGTTGTTAATGGTGTTGTTGTTGTTATTTTCGAGGACGTAGAATTCATAATCGCAAAAAGGTCGCATTAATTGTTTGATTTAATAGTCTAATCTTCCGTTCGAAAATCCGCTTATGGGGAAAAAATGCATTGAATCAGAGTTTGTTTGGAACCAGAGGCCCTCGGACGGCAATCGATACTATATATCGCTCTACTAAAACAGTCTGTAGATGCAAGTATATTTTAAAGCTTTACAGTCATACACTGAACTGACCTGTGTGATATTGTTGTTTTTTCTGATATTTCTCAAAAGTACGTTTCGTAAGGTTTACGAAGAAGGAATAATGACCGAAACGAAATCGTATGAAAGCAAGTGACAACAACTGAATTCTATGTATTTGTGAATAATGGAAAGCTTAACTATCACAATATAACTTCGTTAATCCATAACATTTATGCAACTTAGCACTGTAATTATAATAAAACAACTAAATAATTGATGAGACTTCTTCACTTGATCGACTCTTGGAGTCCTCCAACTCGCGACTCTTACTCTAGATGAACTAACCTAAGTCTTCATCGAAACCATGGCCACTTTGGCGTGAACATACCGGCCACCTTGAAATCTCTGGAGATTTCAAAACAGAATTTTTTGGTTATAATTGGCGGAACTTAGGAGAACCTTCGGAAGTGTAGCGGTCGCAGCCATTTTTAACAATCCTGAATGATGAATTGATGAAGGGTCTGAAGGGGTTATGGAACATGTTTCCGTCTTGCTTTCGGTAAAGTTGGACATTCACTTGAAAATCTCGATAAGTCGATAAGTACACAATTATACTGTCCCCAGTGGAGCTTTACTGAGTCCATACTTTTTCCTCACATAGGCACATATAACAAAAGAAAACAATACGGGTGAGAAAAATATAGTTTCTAAGCTGAAACTATTTTATAAGTGAGGATAACGTCTGTAACTGATTATTTTTTATCAAAGTGTCATACTTCAGTCATTTACTTTCGATCGCTGGTTAACAAGTTGATCGAATAAAGTGGTGAATTTTCTGACTCTATGAGCAAAACAACTGGAGCAACAAGTATTTTTTCCTAAATCGGTTTAAGTCAGGTAAAATTTGATAGTTATATTAAAAATCAAAATAATGAATCAGTAAGGTAAACTTGGCCACCGATTGGACTCCATCTGCTCTTGAACTTTTTAGATTCTTTTCCGAATTACTGCCTGTTATCATCTCCTTTGCGGTGATATGGTGCCAAATATTGGTCTCAAATTCACGGTTCTCGAATAAAGATAAGTTCTGTCATAAATACAGGAAGCCAAATAATAATAGTCGAACTGTTAAGACACTGAGCTCGCTATTGAATCACAACGATTTTTAAACATTGAACTTGGCAGGTACTATGTACGTTCATCAAAGATTGCTGATTGAAACCTGTAGGACACAATTTGATTAGCACATAAGCACAAGAAGCGTCTCAACTTCTACCGACACTTAGTATCTTTAAAGTTTTTGTCAATCAATTTTCACACATTTAATTTAAAATTGTGGAAACGAAGTTTCATCTAGGTATCTCTAAACGTTTCAAAAATAACCAGCGTTATGTCTGCGTCACAAATCTGCAGAACAACATTTACGTAATAAAAAGACTAGAAATCCAGTGAAATATTCAGCTCAAATGAAAAAATCTGATATTTAACAATGTATGGCAGAAGATGCCGACATTAAAAGCTGAGACTTCTTAATAATAAAAAATCACTGCTACTTCATAAATTATTTCAACTTTATACAACTTTCGCACCAATATACAGCACTAAATTTTTTCGATTGACGATTCGGCCTTAAATAGTGTGGTTGGAAGTTAACAAAGCATGATCTTTAAATTCTTTCGTAAATAATGATTGAAGTAGGGTTGAAATACAGAACTAGAGCAGTGCTCTAGAATCTCTGATCTTCGCTTCTAGCATGAATCTTGTATGAACTGCACACCTTCCCATTGATTATTATTCATCAGTTGCTCCTATTTTTATGCAGTGATCAATCAGTCAAACAAATCTGCAATGTTGATTGTACATTGCAATTGCTGCTAAAAAAATCAATTAATGGAAATCGGAAATCGTGGCGATAGAATCCGGGAATTAATTAGCACGTGGTCGATTACGCGATTGTCGACCACTGTGATCTCTCTTGATTTAACAATCAAATTGACAACACACGTACATGGGTATAAGAGATTTACAAGGATCATCACTTAACCGCCTTATCTAGCGATTTTAGGCGCACCGTAGGTACTACGTGCGCCTATTGAAATCGGTCTGCTACTCAATAGAGTATACTACGCCCCCTTGTGGTCAAATGGCAAAATGAGCTTTTTTGATGTCGTGATTTTTAGGTTGTTTCCTGTTAGGCGCACCGTAGGTACTACGTGCGCCTATTGAAATCGGTCTGCTACTCAATAGAGTATACTACGCCCCCTTGTGGTCAAATGGCAAAATGAGCTTTTTTGATGTCGTGATTTTTAGGTTGTTTCCTGTTTTTTTTTCATGCCAATTTCATTTGAAAAGTTAATGTTTTCCCAATCACGACTGAATTTCGAGTGTGTTGGAAGTAATTAGATGTTCATTGATTCACGTTTTCTTAAAGTTATTCTACTTCAAAAATTTTTACTAACCTCACTTTCTGATTAGTGATGATTTCAAATTGTCCCGGTATTTATTCTAGGTGATCAAGTGAACCAATCATTTGCCGTTCTGAGTGATTGTTTTTTTTTTTTTTTTTTCATGTAAATGTAATTATTATAATTAATTATAGCGTTTGGTCAAACGCAAAACGGAGAGTCCAAGCAGCAAGACTTTCACTATCTCAATGCTCAGAATTCTTATTTATCTTTGGTTGAACTGATGACGGTTCAGTGTTCACTTTTAATATTTAAATATTTTTAACGCTAATGATCAGAATTAGAGACTGATTAGGTGTTTTGAGGTTGATCAGTCATGCCTAAAAGTTTCGCACTTAGACTTTTGTAGTAAATTGAGTTTGCGCCTCACAATTTGGTTAAAAGTAAGTTAGCGTCTTTTATGCTGAAATATGAGTCAGCGATCCATTTCTTTCTGAAAATTGTGTTAGCGAGTCAATTTCTTCTGATGGCGCAGAGATTTTCAAGGTATTTTGTTACGTTAGTTGGCCTCTCACAACAAAGTCAATCATGATTTAGTCAAAGTAATGGCCTCTCATCATGTCTAATAGCATCCATAAGAACATCCTTCCATCATATTTTCATATTTCTTAACCCTCTCTGACTTAGAGAGATTTAGGAAAAAACATTCTGTGGCGTCTGTCCGTCAGTCCGGTTGTCCGTCACTCCGTACGTAGGCATAACTATTGAACCATTGATCCTTATGCATCCAGATTTTGCACAGTTGTTGCGTTTTAGATTCCCCAGAGGCACTTTTTTTGTTTTTTTGAAATTTTGACTTTTAGGGTAGTTATGGGGAAAAAATGATTTTCATTAAAATCAATGGTAAAATGGATAAAAATGAATAAAAATGGAATAATTCAAGTTTGGCTCAATCAATTTTGATGAAAGTTAGCAAAAAAAAAAATCTATTTTCAGCCTACTATAGAATAAACCACTTATAGTTCCTATATTCATTCCTCAAAACTGAATAAATATCAAAATAAACGCGCTTGAGCCAAAAAATAGAATTATCGTGAGAAATCAGTCTTAAAACTTGGAGTCAATCAATAATGGCTCCATGAATTTTGATAAAACTTTGTACACACTATCTTATCAATAAACTTAAATATTTTCCTCTCTGTGTCACCAAAAACAACCAATAAAACCATTTCAAGAGGTAATATAGGTGCGATTGAGCAAAAAATTTGGGAATATGAGCAAATAAAAATATAATCCTATTATTTGGGATGGTTTAGGTTTGGTTCAATCAATTTGGATGAAAGTTAGAAAAAAAAATCTACATTCAGCCTACTATAAAATAAACCACTCATAGTTACAATATTCAACCCTCAAAACCTTTTAAAAAAATCAAAATAGGTGCGCTCGAGCCAAAAATGGAATTATCGTGAGAAATTAAGTAATCTTAAAACTTGGAGTCAATCAATAATGGCTGGATGAATTTTCATGAAACTTTTTACACACAATCTACTATCAAAGTACTAACATACTTTCCTCTCTGTGTCACCAAAAACAACCAATAAAACCATTTCAAGAGGTAATATAGGTGCGATTGAGCAAAAAATATGGGAATATGAGCAAATAAAAATATAATCCTATTATTTGGGATGGTTCAGGTTTGGTTCAATCAATTTGGATGAAAGTTTGCAAAAAAAATCTACATTCAGCCTACTATAAAATAAACTACTCATAGTTACAATATTCAACCCTCAAAACCGTCTAAAAAATCAAAATAGGTGCGCTCGAGCCAAAAAATGGAATTATCGTGAGAAATTAAGTAATCTTAAAACTTGGAGTCAATCAATAATGGCTGGATGAATTTTCATGAAACTTTTTACGCACAATCTACTATCAAAGTACTAACATACTTTCCTCTCTTGATCACCATAAACAAACGATTAGACCTTTTCAAGAGGCAATATAGGTGCGACTGAGAAAAAAATATGGGTATATAAACAAATAAAAACATAATCTTATTATTTCGGATAATTCCTGTTTGGTCCAATGAATTTTGACAAAATCTGGCAAATAAAAATCTACAATTAGTTTACAAAAGAAAGAAGCCCTTACAGTTACAATATACAACCCTTAAGAGAGTTAAAAAAATCAAAATAGGGTGTTTGTCCAAAAAAAAGAAAAAATGAAAGTGAGGAATTAATTTTAAACTTGGAGTTAATCATTAATGGGATGGATTTTGACAAAACTTTTCACAAACATAATGTGTTAAAAAAATACACTAAACACTGCACTGTGTGCACTAAAATATTTTTCTGGTACAGTCCTCATAAAAACCTTAAGACCGTTTCGAAGGGCAATATAGGTACAATCGAGCAAAAATCTTTTGAAACTATAATTGTAAGCAAATATGAAGACAAACATTGGAATAAGTAATTCAAGTATGACTCAATTAAGTTCGATGAAAATTGCATCAAAACGTTTGCAACCAGCCTAGGCAGAAATTTCTTTCCAATGTATTACTATAATATACAACCTTTAAGTCTAAAGCTGTTTAAAAACAATATAGGTTTCATCACACCAAAAAATAGAATATTCAAGGAAAATTAATTTTATAAAGAGAAGTCGATCCAAAATGGCTGAATGAATTTTGTTGAAATTTTGTTTGCGCAATCTACGACTTACTTAAGTACATCTTTGGAGGGGGGTTAATCTATTAAACAAAAAAATTATTTTGAAGATCCACAGTTTGAAAGAAGAAACCAAACATAGTACTCAATGGAGGAAATGCAAGAATCAGTACATTTCGACCTGCTAGGTATAAAAACTAAGGGAAAAAGAAACTCCCAAAAATAGAACAAAGAGCAAATATAATGAATGCAGCTCAAAGAATAAAAACTTATTGGAATCTGGAATTACTCTAGACCCTGTTATAAGCAACATCAGATTAAGGCTCTCAATTAGCCTTCAAATAACAAAATAGACGACTACTCCTACAGCTTCTCTACAAAATTGCAAACTCTTCGGATTGAAGGCAGAGTTATGTCCGGAGGTGAAAATATTTGAAATTTGGGGGGGGTCTCCCCCAGAATTCTTTAGGGGGTTAGGGGGTCTCCTCCAGAATTCTTTAGTGGTGGGGGGAGGGGGGTCTGGGGGGCTTCCTCAGATAAAAATGGTGTGAGAAAGTGTTCGTAGGGTATTCCTTACAGTTTATTTTTTATCATTTCGAGATTTGATTGACGTATTTCGGCCATTGTGCGCAGATCGAATGCCTGTCACCAGTCGTGGGACGTCATGGGGACATTTAGGAGAGATGTCTTTTGACTCACTGTAACTTCTTCATCTTTTCTTACGTTTTGCCATGGCGTTCTTTGTTTTACTTGGCATCACACTTCACGTTCAAATTTTTTACCGGGCAACCAAAGAACGGTGCCAGCTAATGGAATATGGCAACATTGTTTTTCTCTACTTTAACACATCACGAAAAATAATCGATTCTTGGCGAGGCCAGTCGCCTACCCAAAAATCGATCATTTTACATATAAAATCAATAGAGACAAAAACAGTGTTGCCAAATTGATAGAGCCGTCACTGCCAGTTAACCTGCAGACCAATTTTTGCATGGAAATAATGCCTTCAGTGGACTCCAAGATTACTTTCAAGAAACTGCGAGAAACATTTCCGGTCTCATGAGCATCTTGGAGCTGATCTAAGCTGTTAAGAGCGTTGAGGTCTGACTGGCAGGACTAATAACCAATGACTCGGCATGGTCCGATTTCTTCTTACTATACTGATCACTTTTTCATTTCCCTATTTTGCGGGACAAACTATATTGTTGACTACCTTTTTACTAAAGGGGGTTCAAAATTGTTTTATGAGTATTTGATTGTTTATTACGTGCGTTTAGTGATGTGCAGTGGGAAATTCGAAGGAATTGTTCTATGATTGTCCGGAGTGGTCCTACCTCCCCCCCCCCCTCCCCACTCGCCTCTTTCAGGTTCGAACTTGAACTTTTGCTGTAATTTTTTTTTTTTTTGAGATGGTGGAAAATTCGGAGGGATTGTTCTAAGATTGTCCGTAGTGGTTCTACACCCCCCCCCCACTCATCGCACACAGGTTCGTACCTAATCTTTTACTGGACAGTTTTTTTTTTTGAGATGGTGGAATATTCGAAGGGTTTTGTCCTCAGATCGCACGTAGTGGTCCTAACCCCTACCCACTCGCCGCACCCTTGTTTGGACTCGGATTTTTGCTGGACAGATTATTTTTGAGATGATGGAAATGGAATTTGATTTATGAGGGACCAAATTTGCTCAAGGTGCGCCTTCTCTGACACTGTAGTGTCAGAACTATCTGCTTGTTTGAATTGTGAGCGAACTTAAGCTTCCAATGAATGGTCTTTTCCTCGAAAACAGGAGAACAATCCATCTGTGAAAACATCGTATACTCAATTCTCATGCATGTTGCTACAAAATTTACAACACTAGCCATAGGGTCTTTTTCTAATCAATTGCCACGATTATCTGATCTGTTTCTACTTTATCAAAATGAACCATAAAATATTACCATATTTTGATACCACATTGATTTTTACTTTTTATTTTATTTTGTATAAATTCGAAAATTCACTTAAAGCCAGAACACGATATAACTAATTTAATGCATCTACCCGAAAAGTGAATCGTTGCAGTTGGAAGAATTGCCGGTTAAACCGTCTGAATTTTTCTCCTCATTCTCTTCAAAGGCTGACATTTTGGAGGCTTACGGCAATATCACCGAATTATACGTTCTGAGAGGGCATCCGTTAAATGAAGTCATGATACAATCTTATTTCTGCAGAGTGGATCAAAAATTATTAAAATAATCTTATACCTGAATTTAAGTCATCGAGGGTGAGTTTGGGATCATTGGCGAAGGGACAAAATTCGGGGTATCAAAGGCAAACACTCGAGTTTGAAGAATCCTTGGCGAAAGAATGTGTCTGGAGAGTCAAAGACGAGAGAATCGTCCGAGTCATGGAACTAGAAGTTCAAATAGAAATTAGGCTGGAAGACTACAATTTCAGAGGCTCATGTCTTCTTGCCCGATTTGCCCGTAAACGCTCGGAAATAAAAACAGAAATAATAAATAATTATTTGAACGAGTGACACTTTAAGTAGAGGCACCTTCATTGGAGCATTAAGGTGCCAAAGTATTGAACTAATCGATGCAAACATCGTAGACTCAGGCGAGTCAGTGTCACAGGCGTGACGACACGATAAGCGTCAAAACAATCCATGCTACCATCGAAGTCACACGCAAGTCTGTATAACGGGTGACACGGGCGCAACGGCATGATACCGATGTATTGGAACAACTAAAGAATACCGGATAAAAAATCCAAACCCCTCTGGTTTAAAAAAAAAAAAAGCCGGTCTAGTTTAAAAGAACTTTTTCTTAGGGATTGATACAAAAAAAAAAAAAAAAAAAAAAAAAACTAAAAAACAAAAATCTGCTCCTATCTGATAAAAAAAAAAAATGCTAATGATATTGCTGCGATCAGTCTCAGGTTTTGTTTTCGCTTTCTTCAGATTTCTTGTGACCACAGTGTCATTTTGGGCTTTACATTTGCGTTTTACCGTCCAACATTGAATTCGTCGTGTGTGTGGTGTGGTGTGTGTGGGGTGGGGGGGGTAGGGAGGGGGTCTGCCAAATTAATCGCTGAAATCGTTTGATATCCATGCGATCAAGTCCCAATGTTGCGTGGCATGGTTACCTTTTCCATACGATTTAGCCATGCACACGCACTGCATCCTCAATTTCAAACTTCGCGCGGTTCTACAGGAGCGCGGTTGCGGGACTCCCCACTCCAAGCATTCGCGGAGCTCGTGGTGGGGATTCGGGCGGCCGAGCTTGCATGTAGGACCAAGCAGTTGCCTCGGGCACTCTCTTTTCTTGTTTCAAATACGTAAGTTCGTTACTCATAACCCTCCGGGTATAAGCTTAGATTTAAGTCACCTAGTTCATGAGCAGCAAAGCCCTGAACCAAAACCTTTAGTGCTGCGTCACTATCCTTAGTGCTGCGTCACTACCCTTTAGTGCTGCGACACTATCATTTCATATTTTCACAGTGAAATTAAAGTAACATTTTATTTTAACGCCCCAACATCATCGTATATTCATTCACTAAAACCAACATCATTTAACACCCTTTCAATGGTGGAGGCGCTAAAAATATCCCGGATTGTTTAATTTCGTGGTGAATGGATTCTTTAAAAATCACAGTGAATTAAATACAACCGATTGTTTTCCTCGTTAAGTGAAAAAAAAAAAAAAAAAAAAAAAAAAAAAAAATCAGTGCATTTTCTGCTGTGTTATTTTGACATAAATTTTCAAAAAAAATATCGTGTTCCAGCAATTGATATTATAGTAAAAAAATATATAACTCTAAGGTTTGGCTGCTCATGAACGTGATTTAAATACTTTCATTTCAGCGACCCTGCTTTTTCATCATAATTCTCCATAATCTGCATTTAGCGTAATAATATTTTACTGCTCTTTTGCGGATTAGTAAAAATTGTTTCGAAAGTTTTATGAGTGTCACAGTGAAAAGAAAATTGTGTGTAGCACCCTCACCGGTAGCTCTCATGCGATTTTTTTTACAAATAAATTGTGTTTAGCACCCTCACCGGTAGCTCTAATACGGTTTTATAAAATTACAAATTGTGTTTAGCACCCTCACCGGTAGCTCTGATACGATTTTATGTAATTTCAAATTGCGTTTAGCACCCTCATTGGTAGCTCTAATGCGATTAAATGCAATTTTAACTTGTGTTTAGCACCCTAACGCGGTTGCTCTAATATGATTTAAGCTTGCATTATAACGACTTCTACTTATCTAGCTCCATCTTGGATGCTGTGATGAAAATAGGAGTCGACACCATCATTCATAAATCCTTTTGAAATAATGAATAATATGAGTCCCACAGGTAAGAGCTTCGTTTTGATCAATAAGTAAAGTAAGTATTTTCCTTAACTCACAAGAGTCTCTAACTGTAATTAAAACATCGTAGCGCGCGCATGACTTCAAAATGCAAGGAATAGAGAGCTATATAACAACAGTGTTTGAAGATAGGCAGTATAAAATTAGAACCAATCATTTCATAGATTTATTGAACAGTAAATTCCCAGAAAAATTAAGTGGGTTGGAGTTTATTACAACCAGGGATGTTTTGGAAAGCCTGACAGAAATTTCATCTGCGGATATCAGGAGTTACTTGGCGGAAAAATTGTTTTTGGACACCTCAGATGGACCAATTAAATACAAAAGTGATACTCAGTTGTTGCCGGTGTCTACTAAACCGATAAAATTGAAGAAAAGCCTACAGAAATTCAGTATGACGAAAATAGTCGCTACAAAAACGTCTCTAAATTTAATACAGCCCGACTTGTGAGAGAGTTCGGCAGGAGAGGTTTCCCATACAACTGTGCTTCTTTGAAAGAAGGACGTGCAGTTATGAGAAAGATTTTGAATCAGGAATATAAACAGGCAAATTTGTCGCCATTGGACGAAGGTCAGATGATGGAGAGACTTCCTCACTTCTTGATCCTTCTTTAAATGGCGACGACTGTAGACCTGTAAGTGATAGTAAGCCACCGAAAAACAGTGAAAGCACCGTGAAAGACATTAAAGAGCCAACAGTTCCACTTGTAAATTCCTTGCCATCACTCAAGCCTCTAAATCAGGCGCCGAATGAACGAGCTATGCATCAGTATCATAAGTCTACTGACCCATATGACCGTCAAAACTATGATCCGAATGCAAGTATGAGAAGCACTTATCAGCCTTCGGTACAACAGAACCTCTTGAATCAGACAGGATTCCCGATGATGCCAAACGTACCAAACTTCCCTATAAATAATGTGGGAAATTGTGATAACTATCCTCAATGGCCGCACGGAGTGCCTACTGGATCTAAAAGACCGTTGTATGAACCCATAAAATTTTCTGGCCAACCGTCAGAAGATGTTTTTGACTTTGTTAGAAGTTATAATAAAGCAGCGAGAGTAAACAAGTGGTCAGATAGGGAAAAGATTGATTTATTGGAAAACTATTTGACAGGTACGGCCCTGAAGTACCTCAAAGGTCTTGATGACGTATGGGATAAATCTCACGTTTCAACAAGCCGTTGAGTCTCTGTTAAATACCTTTTCACCAGTCCACAGACAGACTCGATTGGAAATGGAACTTTTAAGTATGAAACAAGGCATAAACCAAACTGTCGAGGACTTCATAATTTCAGTGGAGTCTTTGGCCCGACGATTTGACATAAATATGCCTGAAAATAAAATAGTTAATATTTGCTTAAAAGGCCTGCGTAAAGATATTGCTAAAGATCTTCTGCTCAGACCAATGAATACCATGTTCGAATTGCGAGAGGGAATTCGAGTTCTAGAAAACAGGGAATTTTTGTTGAACCAAAATATAGGTGGTACGTCATTTGGTCAAACTATGGTTGAATCTCCTGTGACTACACATAAAGACACGGAGGTGATAGCCATGGTAAAAAGCATGCAGGATCAAATAAAGACATTGTGTGCGAACGTTAGTCAGCCGGTAAAAGCTGACCCAACAGCGTTGCCGATCAGTGCCGTGTCTAATCAATTCATGAGTAATACTAGAGAGAAAAGTGGGGAAACCATGGGGGAAGAAACGACAGACGAGGCAGATCGCCATCTCCCTTTCGAAACAGAGACGGAAATTATCGATCTTCCTCACTGACTAGAAATAATCTGAACTATCAATCCCCACAGAGAAACAATGGCCAATGGAACAGATCTTATTCACCAGCTCGATATAATACTGCTTATAATAGCAATTATTCAGATAGCTCTAGGTCAAAACATTATGACTCAAGATCTCCACGCAGAAACAACGAAAACGCTTATGATGCCAGAGGCTCGAGAAATCGAAGTAATTCGAGAGATCGAAATTTTGACAAAGATTCGAGAAATCAAAATTTTGATAAAAATTCGGGAGATCGAAATTTTGATAGAGGTTCGAGAGACCGCTATGTTGGTGAAAATTCGCGATCACCACGAGAGACCATATGTCCATGAATCGAAATCGATCCACTGAGAGGCAATGGAGTCAGGGGCAGAATACTTTCCCGCAAAACAGCAAATCGAGTCCAAAAGAAGGCACTATTTGTTGTAATTGTGGTGGACTAAAATTGTGTGCAGCTCAGTATGCTCCGTGTTCCTCAAACAGTCACCCAAACTAGTTTCTATCCACTTGCCCAATGGGTCCGACAAATGGATAGAAAATTCTAGTGACCCAACCATGAAACATAATCATAAAATCAGTACACAATCTGCCTCATTACCTACTTCCAAAGATTTTAAGGCAAAGGAACGGGTTAAATTGGTTTCTTTTTCTAATCGACCGATTTTAGTATCCCCAGCAATCACGAATGGTAGCGTAAGCATAACAAAAACAGTAGAGAAAGTAGTTGAGCCAGGAGTGCGAATAAAAGTAACGCTCCCTCATAAGGAAGTTTTAGCTCTATTGGACACAGGTGCGGATATATCTATTATTCGTGCCGACCTAGTAAATCCTCACAAAATCGAGGGAATAAGAGGTATTCCTCTCATTACAGCCGATACGAGTCCATTGGAAATTATGGGAACAACGCTGATAAAATTTGAGATAGACTCCGTTGTATTTGAGTACAGATTTATTGTAACAAAAAGTCTAAGTGCTCCTTTAATCATCGGTAATGACTTTGCGTATAAATATTTTGAGTCGTTTAATTATAAAGATAACTACGCAATCATTCTGAATCCAGAGACATTAAAACCATTTAAAATTGCTACCTATGGGTCTGTTAGGGCAGTAGCTCATAATATCCAAACAGGTCAAATCATGGACGAAAGTCTATCTTTGGAAAATAGTAAATATATTGTAAATACAATCTTTGATGACGAGACTTTTTCTACAATCTCGGCTATTTTGGATCCAACGGAGCCTATTTTGTTTGCGTATTCCCTGCATATGATAACTATCGAGCCTTATGGAACCGCAAAAATACCAATATTATGGAAAAACAGAAGGAATGCCGAAAATGTAACATTAAAGCCCAGTGAATCTCTTCAAAAGATAGGACTTGAGCTCATAACCAAAAATATTCAGGAAATGAGCAAAACAGTAGCACTTGTAGTTAGAAATGGAACTTCAAAATTTAAAACCTTGTACCCCAGTACAAAAGTAGCTGTCGAAAGTTGTCAGACAATTTCTGTGATCTCCGATGCAGAAAACACACTGAAGTCACCAAAAACCGAGCAAAAGGTGCTCGAACCAACAAATTGCCTAGTTAATGAAAATCTATCGGAAAAAATGAAGGAAAGCATTAGGAAGTTAGTTGTAAAATATCAGGACGTATTTCAATGGGATAAATCAACGTTCAAAGCTGCAGAGGCAAATTTTATACCTCAAAAAATACCGATAGTTAATAATAGTCCGATTTATCAGCGACCTTATCGGGTCTCAGAGGCAGAAAATCGAGTCATTGACGAACATGTTGCCGATCTTCTAAAATCAGGCGCTATTTATGAAAGTTCAAGTCTTTGGAGTGCTCCGTTACTCTTAGTCAAAAAGAAACTTTCAGAATGGGACAAAAAGCAGGGCAAAATCATTGCAGATGAGTATAGAGTAGCAATTAATTTCAAAAAAAAAAATGAATGCCTTGGTTTGTTACGTTTCGAAATTCCGAGAATAGAAGATATTTTAGCAGGTTACGTTCGAAAACGTTGGTTTTCAAGGCTTGATCTCTTTAAATTTTACAACCAGATTCCGTTAGATCCCGAAGTTTCAGAAGTTTTATCATTTTCAACCCATTCAGGCCACTATTCTTATAGATGTCTGCCAAATGGCGTTCACTCAGGGCCAGGAATAGGACAGAAATTGATCACTGAAACTTTCCGTCATATACAGGATCTTTCTTGTTTTATTGACGACATAAATTTGGCAACGGAGGATTTTAAAACGCATTTATTGCGTTTGGAACAAATTTTTCAAGCTTGTCGAGAAAAGAATCTGAAATTACATCCAAAAAAGTCAATTTTTGCTCTTCAAGAGGTTGACGTCTTTGGATTTATCATAAATGAGACCGGTATGTGCCCTAACCCTGAAAAATGTAAAGTAATAAAAGACTATCCACGTCCAAAAACTGTGCGTCAAGTTAGACGATTCATAGGCCTTATTAATTATTACAGAAAATTCTTAAAAAATTTATCTACGACATTAGCGCCGTTGTACGATATAACAAAAGGAAAGTTAAATTTGCTTGGGGGCCGGCGCAAGAAAAAGCTTTCAATGAGGCAAAAAATAAATTATGTGAGGCTCCCATACTTACGCATTTTGACCCAAATTTAGAAATAATTCTGGATGTAGATGCCTCTAATGAGGGAATAGGAGGAATTCTTAGTGTTAAAACTGAAGAAGGTCATATCAAACCAGTTGCGTATGCGAGTAAAAAATTGACGGATCAGCAAAAGCGCAAATTGTCCGTGTCTGAAAAAGAAATGCTTGCAATCACGCACTTTTGTCTCAAATTTAGAAACTACATATTTGGTCATCACGTCACCATTAGGACAGATCATAGGCCTTTAACCTTCATATCGAAGGGCAAAAATATCAATGGCACTTTGAATAGAATGATTCACCAATGATTTTTGGTATACCATTCAGTACCGAAAAGGAATCATTCATTCAGCGCCGGATGCTCTCTCTCGTATTTACGAGAGAGACGAGCCGGAGGAACCAATTACGAAAAATAAATCAACAATGACAGATTTTGAACCCGCTATGGTGGCAGTGGCAATAGAGTCGCAAATGGTAACAAGAGGTATGAGTGAGTCGGAAAGTGCCAATGAGTGTGTAATCAACCAATCAGAATGTGAGTTGACAGAGGCTCCTCCCAATTCAAAAATCACTGAAATTTCACTTTTACCAAAACACTTTGCTGACTACCAGCTTAATGACCCAACTTATAATCAAATAATTTTAGCTTTAAAGCATCCCGGAGCATATCCTTCACCTCTTACCAGAAAATTGCAGCATTATGAACTGAAAAATGGTCTCCTTTACAGGAAATCATATGGAGGAGGGGACAAATTAATGATCCCCAATAAGTTGCGGAAATTATGGTTAACCGCGGCTCATGACTCTAAAATTACCGGGGCTCACTCAGGTTTTAAACGAACGTTGAGTAAGCTCCAAGACTACGATTGGCCCACTATAATTAAAGATTGCAAAAATTACTGCTTGTCATGTGACAAGTGCCAGCGGGCTAAGTATTCAACCATAGGGCCAAAAGGTCACTTAGAACCTACAAAAATTGTACCTATCCCCTTTTACAAAATAGTAATTGACATTTCAGGTCCTTACAATTCCAATAATCGAAAAAAATACGTTTGTTCTCTGGTTGATTCGTACACAAAATTTTGGTACGCCAAACCAACGGCCTCAGCTACGGGACAGGAAGTTGCCAGATTTTTGCTCGATTGCTTTGCGATTTTCGGATTTCCGGCAATAATAAAATCTGACAACGGTCCCGGCTTAATCGAGTCAAGCCTCAAAGAATTATTACATTCCTTAGGCATTGACCACCAGCTATCGCCATTTTACACTCCAAGAGTTCAGTCTTTGGCGGAAAGAAATTTTAGAACTCAGGGAGAAATTTTGCGCGCATATGTTGCTGATAACCCAAAATCCTGGTCAGAATATATCGTCCCTATGACAGCGGCTTATAACATAACTCCTCACTCAACAACTAAAGTCAGTCCACATTTTCTCTTATTTGGTGTCCATCCAAAACTCATTCCTTCTCCAGAGTTACGGAATGAATGTACTTTTGACTCTGTCCAAAGTAGATTGGAAATTTTGGACAGCGTCAGAAAAAAAGCGCTCGACAGAATACAACAAGCACAAAAGAAAATGAGAGAAAATTTAAACATAAAACGAAAAGAAATAACTTTTCGAATAGGAGAAAGAGTATTAATTCAAAAGCCCGTTAAAAAGAAAAATGAGACCTCCAAATTGCTTCCAAAATTTTTCGGTCCCTACTATATTGTAGCGAGAAAAACACCATCTATCTATATAGTCCGTGAAAAGTATATGGACCCCTCTTCAAAATCTGAACAAGTTCATGCTGAAAAAATGAGGCGATACTATGATCCAAAATTCTATCGGAAATCACTGTATGAGTCAGAAAAAGCTTCTGAGATTTTAAATCCGGAGTTTTATGACCCCGACCTGCTTCTTAGCAGTGAGGATGAGGAAGCAGACCTAGAGGTTTCATAAAATTCCTTACGGTAGTATTATACGTCGATAAGACATATTGATTACGTTTATTTCAATAGATTAGATTTTAGATGATAAGTTAATTAAGAAACTACTTAAAGATAATAGAAGCATATAGCTTGATATTCAAATACATTTGACAACAACGCCTCTCATCAAGATTTTGGCCAGCGCGGCACGGCATCGGCACCCAGCGCTGCGCAGTGGCTGGACCACTTGAATAGTGAAGTGTCAAGCTATACACTTAAACGCACAGTAACTCATGGTATCCACCGCATCGTCTCAATATGCTCAGGCTTCTTTGATTCAGGGTTGCCAAATTGTACTTATTCACTTAGATGGGTACCACTTGGCAATGCTGTTTCATCGAAAGTTTTTCTTTTTTCTTCAGGTTCTGTCCTTATGTTTTAGGACTCTGATTACCCTATTATATTAACCCGAGTACATATAGCTATAATAATTAGTAATTAATTAACTTCCTCTTTTTCCTCAACAGAGAAATTGGTACCTGGTTTCCGTCCTATGTATATCGCCATGGACGTACAAAGATTACTTTTATGTTTGTTTTGGTTTTGCCTCACGAAGATTTTGACATGCTTCGCTTCTTCTTTAACTGGTTTCGACTGTGTGGGTCCACCACTGCAGCAAAGTGAGATATCTTTAAAGGAAGTCAAGGAGTGCAACGCTCCTGAGGAAGCGCCAAAAAATTCCAGCGTCACCATTCAAGTTGTTCAACAGAATGATGACATTCCTATTAAAGTGATTTCTTGTAAAGTAGAAGTACTGCGCCTTGTGCAACGATGCTCTATGTTCAGTGACTTACAATCAGTCAAAGACTCTATCGCTACATTTTATCCAGAACTATCCATGTCAGAATGTAAAACTATGATTGAGACAAGAAGTTTTTCAAAATATGGAGTAACAGACTTAACTATTAACGGGTTTTCAGAACGTAGTGTATTGCTTAAGGGGACAGTGAAGCAAGACGGAAAATGCGAAGGAGAAGAATATACTGATTGGTTTGGATCTTATAGTGATGTTGTGGTGCATGCAACAATTAAATTCACATATACGACAGCGAGGCCACCTTTAATGCACACTTAAATGAAATATATTTAAAAACAGGGGTGAAATGCGTTTTTACATCTGGAACATGCTTTGATCCAGTTAGAGGTAACTCGTTCTGGGATTCGCAAATCCAAGACAAGTGTGATGATAAGCATTTCTCAGTCTTATATGAGGGCCCTGCTGTAAAGTTCAATGATTCGGAAAGTTTGGATCCGATTTCGTATTTGGTAGACGAAGAGGATATAGCTTTTAGTCTCAAGGCTATCAAAAAAACGAGAATCTGTCATCAAGATGCATATCAAACAGAATATGCAAGATTTTACGTTTTGCCAAAAACGGAATATGGATTCACCTTTGCCAAATCTTCTCGCAAAATGACGGCAGAGTTGTTAACCTATTTTAATATCAAATTTGTTTTCTTAGAAAAACACATTTCCACGTCGCTTCGGCAGCTTTATTCATCATTAAAAATTGCAAACTGTCAGTTAGAGCGCCAACTTCTTGAGCATCATTTGACTCTTGCCTTACATCACCAAAATGATTTCGCGTTTTTACGAGGGGGTGGGCCTGGTTTCACAGCAGTAACAATGGGCGAAGTATCTTACTTACTGCAATGCAGACCTACGCCAGTAGAATTGAGACAAACATCAATATGCTATAATGAGATACCTGTTTTTTATAATAATAACAGTATGTTTCTTGCGCCAAGAACTAGAATATTGACAAAAAAAGGAACAGAAATCGATTGTACACCCCAGCTCCCTGTAAAACACGAAATAAACGGTGTTTGGTATGCTTTTAGCCCACATATTTCTGTCGCACAACCGCCCAGTGAGTTACAATCGAGATTTTCAGGCAACTGGAAATATGAGAGCCCAAAAAACCTATTGAAGGCTGGAATCTACACCCAAGAAGACCTACAAGCGTATCAAAGGCGTATATCTTATCCCTTAGAGAGTGCCGCAGTACAGACCGCTCTTATACGAGAAGCGCTAGGATATCATCAAGAGGACAAAAATTTAAAATTCGAAAATTTTCTGACTGAGGTCTCTCTCAATAAGATCATCGAAAAAACTACACACAAAGTTTGGGGTGTCTTTCATGAGTTAGGTACAATAACATCAGGAATGATAGGCATTATTTTCGTGTTTAAAATGGTCAAAACTTTACTTGATATGGTCTTCTTTGGAAAGCTTCTCCACGAAATCTTCGGGTGGTCTTGGAAAATAATAGCAGCAATTTGCGACTCGTTCGCGAATTACTTAATTCATAACCATCATGTGAAACAAACAGACCAGCCCTCCGGTGATTTCGCGGAGAAAGGCAACACTGCTTATGCTCCTACAAATGTGCAATCGGCTTTGCTTCCTTCCTGTCCTCCAGTTTACATGTCTACTTAGACTACAAAAACTACTTTTATACCTGTTACAGACATAAGAAATCAAAAAATACCATTGAGATGAAGCCTGAACTAATCATTCAGATAATCGAGGCCACCTTCCTTGAAAAAATGAAACTCGGATTTTTCTACAGTCCAGTTTTCCATTTTTGGACCGGCGTTACAGGAGCGCGTCCTAAAAGCGCACCTTTCTTTTACCTTGCGCAACACAATAAAGCCGATGACCGCTTCACTTTCCCTAGAGGAAAGTGGACGATCAATCATGATAAGAAAATTAGGCGAAGCGCCCTTTTTTACCATAATGTACGAACCAACAACAACCAAATCCATGTATATGATTCGCCTTAGTTGAGTATGTTTGGTTATACCGCAACAAGCAGGCATACTCAACCATTTCTGTTTAATGTCATTTATATTTCAAAATCAAACAAAAAAAAAAAAAAAAAAAAAAAAAAAAAAAAAAAAAAAAAAAAAAATGTTTCACGATGCTGCCTGCATCATGTGTTATACGTCTTAAGTTTTATTTTTGTATGCCTTAGTATATAAGATAGATTGTGATTCTTTGACCATCACAATATTTAGCGTATTAAGCTGTCCAGTTCGACGTCATAAGGAGTCCAACGCCAACCACTTGTATATCGTTGACAGATTTAAGATTTAGCTGAGTGGGATTTGTCTTCTTCTTCCGATCAGACCTGCAATCGAATGACCCATCTTCATTTTATTGACAATTTTGATCTATCTCAGACTCTCAAGTGGAAATTTCTTGCCCTAGGTCCCTTTCACATCAACTTTTCAGTCTTTCGCGATGTGTGACCCAACCAAGTCATTTTGGTCTCAGTTTGAGCAAGAATGGACGGCGCTTACGGGAACTCCATTCCAAAACGAGATGCCGGACGTATTCACAAACCCTCCTCAGATTTCGCCGATTTATGGACTAGAAGAAGTGCAAAGTTTCTTTCCGCGTTCCGTTACAATGAATTCACCATTATTGGAAGCCGAGTTGCCAGATGTCTTCTTAAACCCTAAACAGTTTTCACCAATTCGTGGGCAAGAAGAAGTGCAAAGTCTTTTATCAAGTTCCCTTGCCATGAGCCACAAGCGTCACCGGCTGTGCCATGGGTGGTTCATTTAATGCACAACACCCCACAAAACTGTCTAACAACTCCAGCAGCGTTGCTTCTAAGCAGATACTCGGACATAGGACCCGTCACCAATCACACTCCGCCACCGGATGATGATTCCAACAAGCCTTATGACCCGGCATCACCGGTTAGATCTATTTTTTTCAATTCTCCCTCCGCACATTTAACGCCCACTGCAATAGTTGAAGAATATGACCCGGCAAAGCCATCTTATTCCTCTCAACCGATCGTCCCTCTTCCTCACTTACTTACAGCAAACATACCTGGACAATTATCATCATCCGATGCTGCATTACCATCGTTCTCAGAAACATTCCATCCTCCCTATGACGTCACCTGCTATAATTTTGCACCTAGTTTTAAGCATTTTGAGGCTGATTTTCCCTTTACAGAACCAAATCCAGTACAACCATCCACGACAGTGGCATCCATTAGTTCCTCGACTCAAGGGACTGCTCCTGCATCCTCTTCTCAGGAGCTGTCCGTTGAGTCGATGCTACCATCTGCGCACCAATCTGTCCTCCCAATCAAGCCACACGAAGCAAAACCACGTCCACCTAAAAAGTCTAAATTTAGAAATTGCCAACAAAATGTGTCATTTAAAAATCAAAATGTTAAATTGTCCATTCAAAGTACAGGAAAAAGTTTTGTAACGATTTCGCTTGGTAGGGAAACTTGTTCCCTGTCTGTTCACTCTAAAAAGCCGCCCTTAAGAAATTCTACCACTTCCGTTACGCCATCGGGCTCCAGTTCCTTACATGTTCCGAAAAAGAAGAGGAAAAAGAAGCCGAAAAAACGTCCGCGAGGAAAAAAATCTCGCAAACAATAATTTGTTTCTTTCTTTCCATTGCAATTTTTTTTCTTTTTTCTTGCAATTCAGTTCGGTTCTGATGTTACTACTTTTACTTGTTTTGTCGTTTACTTCAATTGTTTTGTCACCTGTGTTCTTGGTTAAAATTTCTCTGTTCATTTTGTCACTTATTATGAGAGTTTCTCATTCTATCAGCGGTTTCCGCGGTTTTCGCCATGTTCCTTGCATGAAACGAAATTTTGTTCGTTCCATTTTTTTGGAAGACTTTAAATTGTTAATTAATAGTAAGATTGTTATCTTCCCTGGGATTCTCCTCATTAGCGACATGCTGGGTTTGGTGCAGCATATAAAACGTTTCAATATTGTTTTGAAACAGTTCCGCCACTTGTAAGTCCACTGTGCGTCCTTGAATCTGCTCCAGACTCGACTTCCACCCATCATTCACACATTTTGAGTGCCTGTCTCGTTGGGCCTCGCTGCATAAGGCCGGTTGTCTTGACTTCGGCTCCCTCTTACTATGCTAGGACACATGCTCTTGCCAATGGTTTTCTCGCACATAATTCGACATTCCGTGTCGTCCTCTGTGCGTTATTCTCTTCTGTATTCATTGATGTTCTTAACACACTTAGAACTTTTGATTTTGACGGCCTAAATCTGGCAACATGTAATTCCTTGTCATAGGTTCACGGCTCTCTGTTGAGTGTTCATCTGCCCTGACAACGGCACTCCAGCCACCGTCAACCATCAGCACCGTGTTGTCGGTTCTGTCGTTCGGATGCTCAGCTCGCCCTTGCAGTTAGGATCCTGGTGACAGATCTGGCAACTCGTGGTTGCCACTGAGAATTCGTTTCTGCATGTGGATTCAAGGGTGTTCAGAAACTTCAATGGTGGTTTACCTTACAACGTATAGTTGTCATGCTCTCGAAATCTTGTGTGATCCTACTGGGGGAAACATCTGTATTTTACACATATGACTCTTTTTCTGGCAAAATGTTTTGAAATACCGCCTCTTTTATTAGTGTTAAATTACTTGCACCTCATTTATACCTTTCTTACAATTTTTTTATTTTTTGGGCGTTGTAGACCTTTATGTTTTTAGCACGGTTACCTTTTGAAATTACTTTGTAATTTTGTTTGCCCCCGGAGATGTAGTGCGTGGCATGGTTACCTTTTCCATACGATTTAGCCATGCACACGCACTGCATCCTCAATTTCAAACTTCGCGCGGTTCTACAGGAAGCGCGGTTGCGGGACTCCCCACTCCAAGCATTCGCGGAGCTCGTGGTGGGGATTCGGGCGGCCGAGCTTGCATGTAGGACCAAGCAGTTGCCTCGGGCACTCTCTTTTCTTGTTTCAAATACGTAAGTTCGTTACTCATAACCCTCCGGGTATAAGCTTAGATTTAAGTCACCTAGTTCATGAGCAGCAAAGCCCTGAACCAAAACCTTTAGTGCTGCGTCACTATCCTTAGTGCGTACTACCTTAGTGCTTACTTTTATATTTTACGTGAAATGCGTCACTACCTTAGTGCTGCGTCACTACCCTTTATTGCTGCGACACTATCATTTCATATTTTTTTCACATGAAATTAAGTAAACATTGTTATATTTAACGCCCCACATCATCGTATATTCATTCACTAAAACCCACATATTAACCCCTTTCACCAAGTGCACTCTCTCCTACCACTTTATCTAAGTGCCCTTTAATAATGGGGGGGGAAAAACTGAGCCGGCAATTTTTTTGCTCCTATTCCTTTTCTGACCCAGCGCTGTCTACGGAGGAATGTTTAAACTGCGTTTTCCCGATGCAATTAAGTAAAAGTGGTTCAAGTGAATGCTAATTGTAAGTATGATCGTTGACCATATAACATTTTTCTGTTCACGAGAGAAGTAGGACCATTTATGGTATCAAAATGTTCATTTTTGCCTTTTTTGGTTCAAGGTGCTCTTAAGTAATTAAGTTTATTACAAGAATTTATAGTACTCAAGGATATTCATTGTACCATTTGAGTCATAGCCGTGATGTTTTAATGGTCCATAACCAATACTCCAGTAAGCGTCACTCCGATATAGCCATACATCCATACTACATGGAGAATTGGTTGTGGACCAGTATGGACCATTTATACTGGGGATAGCATATCCTCTGTTCATCAACGGTTTCGTATAGGTAGGCCATCTTCCACTCGTTTTCTTTAAAGCCATAATATGTAACAGTTATTACAAATTGTAGAGTAGACTGGTAAAATCTTTGTCTACCTTTTCATTTAATGAATCACGGGTCGACGATACGATGTGAAATTGAAACGGGATAGACGAAGGAAGCAAAAAAATTGCCGGCTCAAGTTTTTTCCCCCCATTATTAAAGGGCACCTTAGATTAAAGTGGTAGGAAGAGAGTGCACTTGGGACTTGATCGCATCGGATATCAAACGTATTTCAGCGATTAATATTGGCAGACCCCCTCCCCCCCCCCCACACACACACACACACACACACGACCGAATTTCAATGTTTGGACGGTAAAACGCAATGTAAAGCCCAAAATGACACCTGTGGTCACAAGAAATCTTGAAGAAAGATGAAACAGAACCTGAGACTTGATCGCAGCACATATCATTAGCATTTTTTTTTTTTTAATCAGATTTAGGAGCAGATTTTTGTTTTTAGTTTTTTTTTTTGTTTTTTTTTTTGTATCAATCCCTAAGAAAAAGTTCTTTTAAACTAGACCGGCTTTTTTTTTTTTTAAACCCAGAGGGTTTTGGATTTTTTTGTGACATATCAAGCTGATTTTGTAGTCACAGGTTTTGTTTTGTTTTGTTTTGTTTTTTTTTCATGGCATTCTTTGAGCAACGACAGAGTCAGAGGCGGCGCGTGCATTTTGGCATCGATGCATTTCGTTCATTTAACCCCTTGTGAAATATTGATTTGAGAGAGTGCGCTGTGCAGCCCCTATATTTCTACCCTTTTCATGACTTTGAAGGGACTGAATGAAGTGTTGCCAGATTGCAAAAGCCGCCTCTGAAGTGAGCGCAGAGTGACTGATTTCTGCTCTTAGAAAACAGCTAGTTTCAGTACTGCTGGTCTAATCTCATAATTCCCAGAGAGAAACCAATGAATATGATAATAATTTATGATGCCTCATTATGAGAAGGAAATAAAACATAGGTATGCTGAATGTGAAAGTAAAGGTATGCAGAAACAGAAACCAATGTGTTCAGTGCTCTAATAGATTCTTTTTTCACGTGCTTTCAATTAGCAGTGTTCTCCTTTTGTGACACGGTAATCTCACTAAAAGATCCCAGAGCACGAGTGACTTACCGGCCACAGAAAAACAATTTGAAAGAAATAAAGAAACGAAACAATTTGTTAACGATTTACGAAAAAGGCGAAACAGGAAGGAGAACTTTGACCGTATTAGAAATAAAAAGGAATTTTCACAAATAAAATTAAATTCATGGAATGGGCCGGAGCCCACCCCTTTCAAAAAGTACAACGAACTTACATTTGCAAGCGTCCGACGAAGAGTGGATACTCGTTACAACAGGTTGGTGGGGAGCGTTGCGGTCGCCCGTCCCAGGGTGTCGAACCACTGGACTCGCTACAGCGGAAGGGAGCAAGATGCGCCTTCAACTGCAACGATACCAATAGCAACACACGGAGACGAGCAAACACATCACTCCTCACTCCGATTGCTCGACCATCCACCACGTTACACTTTGAGGGCAGCCTCCTCCATTTGCATAGTAGTTGGACCTTATCCTCGCCGTTTATTCGCTGTGCGTGTTTTGAAGCTGACAATAGCTCGAATATAAATTTATTTATTTATTATTATTATATTATGAATATGCAACAAATTACGAATGAGTGACAAAGTAATCATCCCTCTACACAGCAATGTCAGTTAAACCCCTTTTCTTTCTTTCTAGGACACTCTGTCCTGGTTATGTCTATCCATTGAATTTTCCAAATTCTTCGGGGGGGGGGGGTTTCCCCGGTCTGCCCCTTTTCTGCCAGCGCGCATGCAAAATAAAATGTATTGATAGGTAAGAAAATAAACAAACCATTAGATTGATTCTAGCTTGCTTGCCCTCGTTTGTTTCAACCTCACATCCAAAATTATGATTAATTCAGAGGAAATTGGTTTAAACAAAAAAGCAAGTGTTTTAGAGTGGTTATCTGGACACATAATTCTAGTACAACTGTCCAGGTGAGTAAATGTCGCTTGTTTCTGTCATGTGTCCGTTTCTTAATGGCGTAAAATCCTTGAAGAAACAGTTACTCAGAATTCTGTGCCTACAGAGCCACTCTGAAACACTAGCACTTTCGTTTAAAACCAATTTCAGGTGCATCTTTTTTTTTTTTTTTTTTTTTTAGCTTTTTATGTTAAAAAAAACGAGGCAAACAAACTTGCCTGTATGAAATTGTCGGTAAGATATTTTCATCAATAAAATCATGGCTGCCTCCCACGGGCGTGCCGAGGTTTCCGGAGGGGGGAGAAAATATTGCAATTTGACCGCCCTTCAAAATTATGAAATTGAATACTTTTTTTCGCTTGTAAGTACCCACTGATTTTGCTACCTTTGGGAAATACATTGCTAGAGATAACCCTTTTTTTTCCTTTTTTTTTTTTTTTTTTACTTGTTCACCCTAATTTTGCCGCCCGAAGAAAGGGAAACCCCCCCCCCCTTGGCGCACCACTGCAATGCCCCCGTGGTGCCTCAAAAGCACGTCCTGAAATACCTCACAATACCATAATTTTGTGATTTGTGTGGCAGGCAAAATGGACAACAGCTAAAAACCCAAAAGTGTGAATCTCAAGAGTCACTGTAGAAGCGTTTGATTTGTGGCTCACTCTATGAGCCTGATCGTGAACTTATATCAAGTCACGAGCCAATATTCAAAAGCAACAACAACATTATTATTTTTATTATAATTATAAACAAAATTTTAGAGGTTGGCATATTAATGGCTCATACAGTCCAAACAATAATGATGTGCTGTATTATTACTATTGTATTTTATTTAAAGATAAATAGGTACTCATTAATAAGAGTGCATTTGAGTCCCGCATGAATCACAGGTTCATCGAAAGTCTAAAATGATTGTGTGAAGTCCTATCATTTCTATGCCAAAATTGCTTGCCTGATTGAGTTATCCTCCAAGTTTAAGGTCATTGTTTTGCGTAAATAGGTACTTGATTCACTTCCATCTCTTGTTGCACTCCAATTAGAGCAGAGGATACTGTGTACATTCACAGCGGACTCCGTCTCTCCATGCGTAGTGAATAGATTGCAGTTGGAGAGAAAACAAATACTTGTCTCTTTGGTTTGCTCGTGTAACAAACAACTAATGTTCTCTTTTGAAACCTGATTTGCAGTAAAATGTGGTTTTGATTCCAAGACTATCATTTGTGTTTTTAAAGTTAATTCATCGATGAGACTCAGAACAGCGGAAACTATTTTTTGGAAATGCAAACTTTTACTGTTGGTGGTAGGTATGAGCCTTGTGGTAAATTTTAACTTTCTTATTGTTGTACTTGAACTTCCTAATTGCCTGTAGGTACGCACTGCTATTCTAAAGAGTACAGACACAGTGCGATAAGCACTCAACACAGAATGGAAAGTCTTTGTTTATAGCTAACTTATTTGACTACGCCATGTCAGGTGAAAAGGCATTTTAGCATTGTTACTGGCAAGGTTAGTAGATGAAGGGTCCACTGGCTTTGAAAGCCATTTATCTAAACTTAATAACAGTGAGAATGGGTCCATAGCCACTGACATTATTTCAACTACGCCTGACAAAAAATCTGCGCATGAAATTCATGAGTAATATCTGCGCAATTTAATTTCCACGCAGCTAGAGTTTGATTTTTAGTGGAATGCAAGCCTTGACCCACTCTTGAGGCTAAGACAACCTTTTCCAGTATAAAATAACTTTATCACCAATGAAGAAACTGGCATGAGAAATTGGTGTTGCTGGTTGCTGAGAACAATGTGTGTGCAAACCGCAAACAATACCTCTGTAGTTTTTTGGATTGATTACACCCCAAATCAGGTTTCAAAAGTGAGCAATTTTTTATCAGTACTTATTCACCACAGGGTACATACCTACCAACAGTTAAAGTTTGCAATTCCAAAAAAATAGTTTCCACTGTTCTGAGTTCCACCAATGAATTAACGTTAAAACTGAGTTTCGGAAATGATAGTCTAAGACTCAAAACCACCATTTACTGCAAATCAAGTTTCAAAGTAGAACATAAGTTGGCTGTTTCACTCGAGCATCAAGAGATAAATACCTACATTCTTGCTCTCCAACTGTAATTTGTACTTTTTACTAAAGTTGTTGCATGGCCAGAAATGTCAACATTTAGATCAGATTGATGACTTACCGCAGTAATTGACGCTGTAAGGTAGATACAGCTTGAACACATCTACTGCTTCATGAAAATAAGGAGTTGCATCTTGCAAAGGAACAACTATAAGTAAATTTTAAATCACTACAAGATGCTCACCATACCCACACTGGGAGCTTGCAAATTTCCGAAAAAAGTTTCCGCAGCTCTGAGTTCCATCGATGATTTAGCTTTGGAACTGAGTTCCGCAAATGATAATCTATAAATCAAAACCACCATTTACTGCAAATCAGGTTTCAAAAAAGGACACTAGCTGGATGTTACACCAGCAAACCAAGAGCTATGTACTTGCCTACATGTTTCCTCTCAAACTGGAATGTGTACACTACCGGTGTGGAGACGGAATACACTGTGATTGTACGCGGTTTTCTTCCGTAATCATTGAAGTGTAACAAGAAATTAAAATAAATCAAAGTACCTACACAACACAGGGACATGAGAGATAATTCAATCAGGCTAGAAATTCTGGCGCAGAAATAATGGGACTCGTAGGCTACGTGGGACTGCACCGAATTATCTTACATTTCAGATAAGCCTATAAGATTCAGGTGGGACTCGGATGAACTGATGAAATAGTATCGCACTCTCACACACCATCAAATTGGCACAAGAAAATGACAAAAGCAAGAGAACAAGTTTACAATGCAAATCAACTGGAAACAACTACTATTAACTTTTGCCCCCTCTAGGGTGATAAATTGGGTTAGGTCATGAGCTTCGAACTCGAATTTCACGGCTTGAAACTGAAAGTACCGTCGTCACAGAAATAACACTATTGAAAATTTCTTGCTACTGTTTTAGTCATTTAAGTTACTTTGGCCCGTTTGACAGTCATTAATTGTTAAAACTCGAACGAAAGCCGTGGGTCAAATGTCAGAATAAAGATACTTAGCCGTTGTTGATGTTATGCAGTGTTACGTGATTTGATTTGTCCCTGGTGTCAAGCGGTGATGGTGTGGACTTGTTTCAGGCTTCGGTCTGTGGCAACACTGAAGGGTGGTCTGATTGGCCCATGCTTATTTTTGAGTTTATTTCCTTACAAGTGAATGAAATAAGTCAAACTCTTCGGAAGTATCATCTCCCAGTCATTCTGAATCTATCAATATATGGTTATCTAGGGTTTTGTGCAGGCGTTTACTCTGTGGAGTGACTTATTGAATAATTGGTTTTGGCGGTCGATTCAAAATTGAACCGTAAAAAAGACGGTTTTCTAAAGATTTATTTTTGCTTGAACCATGAATCAAAAATCAATTCATACCATCTGATAGATCTTTTTGGGCCCGTTCTAGCCATATAGGGGGTTATGGGGTTTTGAGCGACGGTATAAGCGGTATTTAACCGAACATGCGAGAAATCCTGCTCAGAGCCTTTTTCGCGATGTTCGTAAAAAATATAAGTGGTCCCGCTAGCCAACTGCTTCTGGGGTTTTAAACTTGACCGGGGTGGCTATCGCCACTTATAATACCCAGCAGTAGTTGAGAACATCTTCAAAGAAGTGTCAAGCCAAAGACCACATAATAAAATATTGTAGAATACTGAGAAAAGAAAATGGAATTAAAGAATCAATACATATGATAAAAATAATAAGTAATCCATACAAGAGCTATCGAAAAGTATCGATATGGATATAGATCCTCTTAGACGTCGCACCTGTAACAAAAAGGTCAAATGTATCGAGAAAACATCGTTGCTGATGTCGCGTACAAATTCAACAAGTGCAGTTAGACACCCACGTGTATAATATCGAAAGAATCGATACAAATGTAAGGAAAACGTGGCGTATGAATGCAGCTATATGTATAATAAACATATATAAATATAACATTTAAACATATAAACATATGTATATAACATGTAAATAAACATATCGAACAAATCGATACAAAAAGGAACGATGCCTTACTAAATAACGAACAATGCGTTACAAAATATCGAGATAATCGATACAAAAAAGGAACGATGCCTTTCTAAATAACGAACAAAGCGTTACTAAATATCGAACGAGTCGATACGACGGATAAGGAACGATGCCTTACTAAATAACGAACAAAGCGTTACAAAATATCGAGATAATCGATACAAAAAAGGAACGATGCCTTTCTAAATAACGAACAAAGCGTTACTAAATATCGAGATAATCGATACAAAAAAGGAACGATGCCTTTCTAAATAACGAACAAAGCGTTACTAAATATCGAACGAGTCGATACGACGGATAAGGAACGATGCCTTACTAAATAACGAACAAAGCGTTACTAAATATCGAGATAATCGATACAAAAAAGGAACGATGCCTTTCTAAATAACGAACAAAGCGTTACTAAATATCGAACGAGTCGATACGACGGATAAGGAACGATGCCTTACTAAATAACGAACAATGCGTTACAAAATATCGAAATAATCGATACAAAAAAGGAACGATGCCTTTCTAAATAACGAACAAAGCGTTACTAAATATCGAGATAATCGATACAAAAAAGGAACGATGCCTTTCTAAATAACGAACAAAGCGTTACAAAATATCGAAATAATCGATACAAAAAAGGAACGATGCCTTACTAAATAACGAACAAAGCGTTACTAAATATCGAGATAATCGATACAAAAAAAGGGAAAGATGCCTTTCTAAATAACGAACAAAGCGTTACTAAAAATCGAGATAATCGATACAAAAAAGGAACGATGCCTTTCTAAATAACGAACAAAGCGTTACTAAATATCGAACGAGTCGATACGACGGATAAGGAACGATGCCTTACTAAATAACGAACAAAGCGTTACTAAATATGGAGATAATCGATACAAAAAAGGAACGATGCCTTTCTAAATAACGAACAAAGCGTTACTAAATATCGAACGAGTCGATACGACGGATAAGGAACGATGCCTTACTAAATAACGAACAATGCGTTACAAAATATCGAAATAATCGATACAAAAAAGGAACGATGCCTTTCTAAATAACGAACAAAGCGTTACTAAATATCGAACGAGTCGATACGACGGATAAGGAACGATGCCTTACTAAATAACGAACAATGCGTTACAAAATATCGAAATAATCGATACAAAAAAGGAACGATGCCTTTCTAAATAACGAACAAAGCGTTACTAAATATCGAACGAGTCGATACGGTTACAGTGCAGTTGCGGATACGGAAGAATAACACTGGTAATCAGCGGACATCTGACAACACTGTTAAATAAGCACTGAACATTTTTGACAACGCGAAGTTATCAAAGAGCGTCCATCAGCTGATGAGCGGTGCGAAGCTGATCCGCACGCTTGCACTGAGCGTGACGCTCGCTAGCCGCGCCGCACTCAGATCTTCCTGCCAACAGCTGATACGTTTGGCTTTCTTTTATCCGTATTTCGACTGCTTTCTTCTCAAATACTGAAAATGTCACTGTCGGCCATTATTCCAAATTATAAAATCTTGAAATACGGTTCTTTACATGAAATTACGTAGTAATACCAATTCAATTCATTCATGTAATATTATAACAATGATGAGACTACCTGCGTTGTGTAAATCCTGGTCACGGCACCATGTTTTCTCTGATATTTCTCAAAAGTACGTTTCGTAAGGTTTACGAAGAAGGAATAATGACCGAAACGAAAACGTATGAAAGCAAGTGACAACAACTAAATTCTATGTATTTGTGAATAATGGAAAGCTTAATTATCACAATATAACTTCGTAAATCCATAACATTTATGCAACTTAGCACTGTAATTATAATAAAACAACTAAATAATTGATGAGACTTCTTCACTTGATCGACTCTTGGAGTCCTCCAACTCGCGACTCTTACTCTAGATGAACTAACCTAAGTCTTCATCGAAACCATGGCCACTTTGGCGTGAACAATTGTGGTCAGTCGGTGGAATCATCCATGAATTGGAAAATGCCATTGAATACCTATACAAGGAACGGCAGCTCTGCAATTATTATCACCCGCACACAAATATTTCAAGCCTCCCATTCCGGCGATATATAGTCTTTCTGAATAAGCGGTCAAAATGCAGAGGCCTCAAAATCCAAACCAGGCAAAGCATCACAGCTTTGTTTATCTTTTACTATATTTCTAGTAAAGTGACATTGACATGTATTCTGATGACAGTGGCGCGAGGAGTAATAACAACAGTGACAAAATATGTTGAATTATATATAGGCTGGAAACCGAGAATGGAGCAGGTCCCATTATTTCTGGCGCAGAAATAATGGGACTCGTAGGCTACGTGGGACTGCACCGAATTATCTTACATTTCAGATAAGCCTATAAGATTCAGGTGGGACTCGGATGAACTGATGAAATAGTATCGCACTCTCACACACCATCAAATTGGCACAAGAAAATGACAAAAGCAAGAGAACAAGTTTACAATGCAAATCAACTGGAAACAACTACTATTAACTTTTGCCCCCTCTAGGGTGATAAATTGGGTTAGGTCATGAGCTTCGAACTCGAATTTCACGGCTTGAAACTGAAAGTACCGTCGTCACAGAAATAACACTATTGAAGAATTTCTTGCTACTGTTTTAGTCATTTAAGTTACTTTGGCCCGTTTGACAGTCATTAATTGTTAAAACTCGAACGAAAACCGTGGGTCAAATGTCACAATAAAGATACTTAGCCGTTGTTGATGTTATGCAGTGTTACGTGATTTGATTTGTCCCTGGTGTCAAGCGGTGATGGTGTGGACTTGTTTCAGGCTTCGGTCTGTGGCAACACTGAAGGGTGGTCTGATTGGCCCATGCTTATTTTCGAGTTTATTTCCTTACAAGTGAATGAAATAAGTCAAACTCTTCGGAAGTATCATCTCCCAGTCATTCTGAATCTATCAATATATGGTTATCTAGGGTTTTGTGCAGGCGTTTACTCTGTGGAGTGACTTATTGAATAATTGGTTTTGGCGGTCGATTCAAAATTGAACCGTAAAAAAGACGGTTTTCTAAAGATTTATTTTTGCTTGAACCATGAATCAAAAATCAATTCATACCATCTGATAGATCTTTTTGGGCCCGTTCTAGCCATATAGGGGGTTATGGGGTTTTGAGCGACGGTATAAGCGGTATTTAACCGAACATGCGAGAAATCCTGCTCAGAGCCTTTTTCGCGATGTTCGTAAAAAATATAAGTGGTCCCGCTAGCCAACTGCTTCTGGGGTTTTAAACTTGACCGGGGTGGCTATCGCCACTTATAATACCCAGCAGTAGTTGAGAACATCTTCAAAGAAGTGTCAAGCCAAAGACCACATAATAAAATATTGTAGAATACTGAGAAAAGAAAATGGAATTAAAGAATCAATACATATGATAAAAATAATAAGTAATCCATACAAGAGCTATCGAAAAGTATCGATATGGATATAGATCCTCTTAGACGTCGCACCTGTAACAAAAAGGTCAAATGTATCGAGAAAACATCGTTGCTGATGTCGCGTACAAATTCAACAAGTGCAGTTAGACACCCACGTGTATAATATCGAAAGAATCGATACAAATGTAAGGAAAACGTGGCGTATGAATGCAGCTATATGTATAATAAACATATATAAATATAACATTTAAACATATAAACATATATAACATGTAAATAAACATATCGAACAAATCGATACAAAAAGGAACGATGCCTTACTAAATAACGAACAATGCGTTACAAAATATCGAGATAATCGATACAAAAAAGGAACGATGCCTTTCTAAATAACGAACAAAGCGTTACTAAATATCGAACGAGTCGATACGACGGATAAGGAACGATGCCTTACTAAATAACGAACAATGCGTTACAAAATATCGAGATAATCGATACAAAAAAGGAACGATGCCTTTCTAAATAACGAACAAAGCGTTACTAAATATCGAGATAATCGATACAAAAAAGGAACGATGCCTTTCTAAATAACGAACAAAGCGTTACTAAATATCGAACGAGTCGATACGACGGATAAGGAACGATGCCTTACTAAATAACGAACAAAGCGTTACTAAATATCGAGATAATCGATACAAAAAAGGAACGATGCCTTTCTAAATAACGAACAAAGCGTTACTAAATATCGAACGAGTCGATACGACGGATAAGGAACGATGCCTTACTAAATAACGAACAATGCGTTACAAAATATCGAAATAATCGATACAAAAAAGGAACGATGCCTTTCTAAATAACGAACAAAGCGTTACTAAATATCGAGATAATCGATACAAAAAAGGAACGATGCCTTTCTAAATAACGAACAAAGCGTTACAAAATATCGAAATAATCGATACAAAAAAGGAACGATGCCTTACTAAATAACGAACAAAGCGTTACTAAATATCGAGATAATCGATACAAAAAAGGAACGATGCCTTTCTAAATAACGAACAAAGCGTTACTAAATATCGAGATAATCGATACAAAAAAGGAACGATGCCTTTCTAAATAACGAACAAAGCGTTACTAAATATCGAACGAGTCGATACGACGGATAAGGAACGATGCCTTACTAAATAACGAACAAAGCGTTACTAAATATCGAGATAATCGATACAAAAAAGGAACGATGCCTTTCTAAATAACGAACAAAGCGTTACTAAATATCGAACGAGTCGATACGACGGATAAGGAACGATGCCTTACTAAATAACGAACAATGCGTTACAAAATATCGAAATAATCGATACAAAAAAGGAACGATGCCTTTCTAAATAACGAACAAAGCGTTACTAAATATCGAACGAGTCGATACGACGGATAAGGAACGATGCCTTACTAAATAACGAACAAAGCGTTACTAAATATCGAGATAATCGATACAAAAAAGGAACGATGCCTTTCTAAATAACGAACAAAGCGTTACTAAATATCGAACGAGTCGATACGACGGATAAGGAACGATGCCTTACTAAATAACGAACAATGCGTTACAAAATATCGAAATAATCGATACAAAAAAGGAACGATGCCTTTCTAAATAACGAACAAAGCGTTACTAAATATCGAACGAGTCGATACGACGGATAAGGAACGATGCCTTACTAAATAACGAACAATGCGTTACAAAATATCGAAATAATCGATACAAAAAAGGAACGATGCCTTTCTAAATAACGAACAAAGCGTTACTAAATATCGAACGAGTCGATACGGTTACAGTGCAGTTGCGGATACGGAAGAATAACACTGGTAATCAGCGGACATCTGACAACACTGTTAAATAAGCACTGAACATTTTTGACAACGCGAAGTTATCAAAGAGCGTCCATCAGCTGATGAGCGGTGCGAAGCTGATCCGCACGCTTGCACTGAGCGTGACGCTCGCTAGCCGCGCCGCACTCAGATCTTCCTGCCAACAGCTGATACGTTTGGCTTTCTTTTATCCGTATTTCGACTGCTTTCTTCTCAAATACTGAAAATGTCACTGTCGGCCATTATTCCAAATTATAAAATCTTGAAATACGGTTCTTTACATGAAATTACGTAGTAATACCAATTCAATTCATTCATGTAATATTATAACAATGATGAGACTACCTGCGTTGTGTAAATCCTGGTCACGGCACCATGTTTTCTCTGATATTTCTCAAAAGTACGTTTCGTAAGGTTTACGAAGAAGGAATAATGACCGAAACGAAATCGTATGAAAGCAAGTGACAACAACTAAATTCTATGTATTTGTGAATAATGGAAAGCTTAATTATCACAATATAACTTCGTAAATCCATAACATTTATGCAACTTAGCACTGTAATTATAATAAAACAACTAAATAATTGATGAGACTTCTTCACTTGATCGACTCTTGGAGTCCTCCAACTCGCGACTCTTACTCTAGATGAACTAACCTAAGTCTTCATCGAAACCATGGCCACTTTGGCGTGAACAATTGTGGTCAGTCGGTGGAATCATCCATGAATTGGAAAATGCCATTGAATACCTATACAAGGAACGGCAGCTCTGCAATTATTATCACCCGCACACAAATATTTCAAGCCTCCCATTCCGGCGATATATAGTCTTTCTGAATAAGCGGTCAAAATGCAGAGGCCTCAAAATCCAAACCAGGCAAAGCATCACAGCTTTGTTTATCTTTTACTATATTTCTAGTAAAGTGACATTGACATGTATTCTGATGACAGTGGCGCGAGGAGTAATAACAACAGTGACAAAATATGTTGAATTATATATAGGCTGGAAACCGAGAATGGAGCAGGTGTCGACTATTTGAGGGAATCCGATCAATCCAATTATCAACCATTGAGCGGACCAACCAATCAATACCTCAATTCTTCCATGTTTTTACGCATGCGGGCGCTAGTCGATTGCGACGCACTATGGTCTACGAGAGGTATCTAGCTAGACAAAAGTCGATTTTTGGAGGTCGGAAAAACGGAAATCTGACAACGTAGTGTGATTCCCCATATCTTAGTGCATCTGTATCTCAAAGTTTTCCGACCGATCATGTTTGGTAAGGTCGCAATATGCGTTTAAAGCAACGCGCGCAAGATGTGTTTGTATACTTTTAGGTGCTATTGGTTTCTAGCCATTGCAATCCCCAGACAAAAAGTACGATTTTTACTTAGTTACTTTATTTCTTGTTCAAACTTTATTTCTTGTTCAAAATTAGAACTTGTTCGTTCTTCCTAATGATAAGCTGAATACATTCATCTATATATATTTCATTTAAGTCAATATTTTGGAGTTTTTAGAGACTGTGTAGTGTGTAAGGTCGGTACCAATTTTACTCAAAATTGACGAGAATTTTAGGCTTTAAGGCCACCTACGTTTTTTGGCCCACGGATGCCCACGTTTAGACTGGCAAGGAAATGTTCCTAAGACCTCTGGGAACACGTTTTCCAATATGCGAATGTCGCCTTTTGTCGCCCAAAAAAGTTACGAAATTTTTCCCTTGGAAAACTGAGCGGATAAAGGGGGATTTTGCCGTTGACGTGGACGAACAATCTTCTATCATCAAGACTGTAAAAAACTAATAGCTGTGAAAACCTTTTGGGAATCGTCAAATTTTACACTGCATAGCTTCTCAGTGATCTTGAAACTTCCGAATCAAGAAAAATATTGAGTGGGGAACACCCCCCCCCCCCTACTGCCATCAACTAGCTGAACCTCCACATTAAAATATTGGCATCTTATACAGAGGGCAGATCGGGCACAAGTAACGCACAACCTCCCTCAACATTTTTTCCTGAGTCATATTTATTTGAGAATCGGTTTCCGCCAATCTTTTTCATTCAAGGGGGCTAATCTGTTGGGCTATGTTGGGCGCCCCTCTCATTTTAGGGGGTGTGAGAGGGGGTCAGGGGGGGCTAAATCGAATAATTCAAACAGGGACCCCATGTTTTTTTTGCATATTTAGAAAGAGCGTAAAGTTCTAAGCATTTTGGCACAGACCAAAGTTCGATATCTTTTGTCGTATTCGATATATCCAAGTTCAAAGTTCGATATCCACCCATTTTCCAAAATTCGTTCCTCCCCTTTAAATGGACCAAATTTATTAAACTTTGGGTGCAATATGCTCTACTAAACAAGCGCTTTAAGAAAAAAAATACGACAGTTCCCAAAAATTTGCCCAAAATTAATTTCTGGACCCTCAAAAATTCCTCGATTTTTCAAAAAAATTGGATTACTCAATTTTTTTGAAAAAACGGTCAAAATGGAGGAAAACGGAATGGAAATCTCATATTCTATAGCGCTGATGGCTTAGAAACCAGAAAAATAACCAATTGCCAATTTTCACCACCGCAACTGCATTAGGGGACTTTTGTCTAGCTAGCTGGCTCGCGTAGACCATAGTGCGACGTTGCGCTAACATTTCGCAACTTTCCCGGCAAGTATAACAAAATATTCAATCCAAGATTCTCGAGACTTTTACCAAAAAGAATATACTCACATGAAACGAACAATTAGCGTTCGCTGCGTGGCGAATTTGGCGTTTCGTTGGGGTCTGGAAAAGTTGCTAAATTGGTAAAATTTCCCAATTAGCTTACACTTCTCTCAGTGGCGTTGTGTGCACGGCAACGTCGCTTTATGTTTCAAAGAAATAAATCATTTGGTGTTTTGTTATATTTTTTAGGGGAAGTTGAAAAATTGGTACAACGTCTCAATCGATGCACAATCGTATCAAAGGCACTGTGTGCAATGTGGCTACGTCACTTTTTGTTCATTCAAGCCCATGAAAAATATTGAACCATTGAGTGGACTAAATACAATATTGCCAAACTGTACGCTACGCAACTGACCCCCTTTAGGAAACACATACAGAAGCATACACATACACCAAACCTAACTGATAGATAAGCGATTCCTCCCCCCCCCCCCGCACGATTATTAAAACATACATCAACGATCGCACTTGTCACGTGATTAAAGGTGAAAGAATATTGTCAAATCTAGTGGCGATTCTGGCAATCCATCAACAATAGAATTCCTCCATTTAAACTCAATGTAAAACAATCGAATATTGGAGAGGCTGTTAGCCTTCAGATAAACTGGTAATTTTCATTGATTTACATGTAGAATATCAATTGTTGCCGCTCCAGCCGGCAGTCACTGATCAAATCCGTTACCGGGAATTTCTTAAATCACCTGTAAAAAATTCAAAAGTATCAAGAGCTTTTCTTGATAAGCTGATAAGTTACTTCATCTTTACCGTAATACAAATTAGAACCGTTTTAAAACGTCTCCTTTGATCGTCTATTAAACGCAGGCGACGATTTTCTGAGAATGAAATTGGCGGCTTTTACAAATTATTATTGGATTCCTTTGACTTTTTTTTTTTTTATCTCCTCTTTTCAAAATAAACAACACGGGCTTTGTTGCAAACTTTTACTATGAACAAAACAAGCTAAGAGCTTTATCTGAAATTATGCCCGACCGATGGGAGTATTAAAAAGTTTCGGATTCTTCTCCTTTACTTCGGAAACGTCTTTGAAAAACGGAGTTCTATAATGGTGGAGAATTTGTACACGTTTCAATGAGGATAATCCTAATCCTACAGCTAATCCGTCATTCTCTCTAAGGATCTCTTTCGGTGGCACAAATAAGGAAGCGACCAATTAGATAAACAAGGATTCTTCCATGTAATGTGTTCAAAGCCATAAGTACCACTTCCTATTTTATAAATGGTTATTCTCAGTTACGAAGTGGATTTTGAAATATCTCAAAGTGCTTATTCCGTCATATTTTTTAACATAAACTAAACTAGGAATATCTTTTAGTCATACCATATCTTTTTCGATTACAGCAAGCGTTTGCAACAGGTCTATGCCTTAATCAGTAGCGCAACCAAGATCTCTTCTATCTCTCTCATTTTCCTTTTGAATGTATGATGGGTACAAAGAAGCTAGAAAAAGACAATTTTATTCAACTGTCTATCCTTTTCTATAACATACCTGTTCCAACGGAGGAAAGGAGGAGATTAAGAGTTCCTTGCTACGCTACTGCCTTAATCGAATGAGGTATCTAATCAGCGAGCCGGTGATTCCCATGCAAGAAAAGAGGCAATTTTAAATCGAAAAAAATGCTTTATTTCTTGGCTGTAAGTAGTGTAAGTAGGAGTTGCCGTTTATTAAGTTTAAAAAAAAACATTTACCAAGAGTTAACAACTAATACTGATCTCTTAGACAACTACGCTTGCATCAAATCTGCTTCATCGAATTCAACAAATCCAATCGAGAAGGCAAATTTTCCTCGAAGCGTCAAATGAAACTTGTCGTGTACAGAAAATCGAATTATAAAGACTTCTTCCGGGTAGAGAGAGATTAAGAATATCGCTCGCAATAATTCCCTCCGCCTCCTCTAAAGAAGAAAAGAAAAGGTAGAAGGAAAAAAACCCAAGTCTCCACTTTCCTGCTCAACGGCGAAATTGGCGGGATATAACACGCGCGCAAAATTGCAAATGGGATGCCGGGACTCGAAGATGGGGCTTGAGAAGGGAGGGAGTCGGGTGATGGTGGGGGGAGGGGGGGAGGAGGCTGGTTGCTGGTGTTATTGAGTCTTCAAACACTAATTTGATTTAGTTGCCAGTGAAGAGCCGTCAAATAAGCGACCGACAGGCTGGAGAGTCGCAGTCGGTCCGTTTTCCTCCAACGTAGGGTTGCCACCTTGACATCGTAAGCTCCAAGATATTATGTCCAAATAAGGGTATGGTAACAATTAAATATCGGAAAATTGCGACATTTACTCTTCCGATCAGGAGGTGGAAGCGTTGAATTGTATGGTTTTTTTTTTTTTTTTTTTTTTTTCCGCTCAAATTATTAGGAGAATCATCAGAAATCCCCCCCCCCCCCCTCAACAGGGACAATAAACGAAAAGGCTCAAGAATGCATAGAATCCCTTATTGCATAAAACCCACTGTCTCCCATAAGCGGCATGTAGTAACGTAGAACCAGCGTGACCGTAACCTGAATGGAGTGGTTGGAGGTATGGAAGAAGACTCTATTTGGTCACCGCTCTAAATGTTGTTGCTTACATAATCTCAAAATATAAAATAAAAAAAAACAGTGTAGCCACCTGCCAATTTCACAAGAATAAAAAAAATACCTCTAAAAATACCATCGGGCCATTTTGACTCGTGTCAGTCCCTCTGGGGACAGTACCTTCAAAAATTAATTACTGTGTTTCAGGATGTTAATATTTTTAAAAACTTGAATGGGCAACTACCCTGGTAAAAATGTTCCATGACCAAATTTACACGGAAATTACACCAATTTCCATGGAAACCAAGTATTTTTCCATGAAAATATGCGTGTTTTCCATGGAAAAATACTCAGTTTCCTGAAAATCTATTTCGATGTAAATTTTTTCATGGAAGATTTTTACCACGGTAATTTTTGAATGTTTTTCTAGAGATATGTATAAAGGCCAAGCTCATAAGTTTCATAGATTTGCAATAGTACACTGAAACAGCATGTCTCGAGTCATTTTGACCCATGTCAGTCCTCTAAGGGTTAAACATGGTGTCTCTTGAAGCTGCTACAAATAGATATTCAGGAAGTATATTTTGCCTCTAAGTACTTGTACTCATATTTATTTTTTAAGGAAAAAATTGGCCCTTTTATAAAGAAGTAGTGGAGAAACAGCCAAAAATTATTGATCCTCTGACTCAGACGTCATTCAAAGTAGAAAAAAAATGATTTGAGTGTTTTTTAATGGGTCTGTTGCACACTTCGGCTAGAGCGTGTTAAAGTATCTATTCTTACGTAAAAAGCTGTGAAAATAACAATGGCAGCATCAGAAAACACCAAAATTCATTAATAAACTCACAAATTGCGAAAAACACTAGACACTATTCACCCCAGTATCTTTCCACCACGAGCACGATATTTCACGAAATTAGCGCGGCCACATTCAAGTAATCACGGCCGTCTTTCATCACAGCTGACTTCATAAACAAATAAACAGTAAACACGGACGGCGTCTGTTTGAATTCTTACGTCTCAATATCCTCAAATCCTCACAAAAGATTAAGAAAGGTACGGAAACCGACATTTGTGTCAAAAACTTATCAAAATGAAACAATAACACACAGGAGTTCCAAAGATGATGATTGAAGTTGGAATCATACTTGGAGCTCCTGTGTGTTATTGTTTCATTTTGATAAGTTTTCGACACAAACGTCGGTTTCCGTACCTTTCTTAATCTTTTTTGAGGAATTGAGGACATTGAGACGTAAGAATTCAAACGGACGCCGTGTATGTTTACTGTTTATTTGTTTATGAAGTCAGCTGTGATGAAAGACGGCCCTGATTATTTGAATGTGCCGCGCTAATTTCGTGAAATATCGTGCACGAGGTGGAAAGATACAGGGGTGAATAGTGTCTAGTGTTTTATGCAATTTGTGAGTTTATTAATGAATTTTGGTGTTTCCTGATACTGTCATTGTTATTTTTACAGCTGTTTACATAAGAATTGATACTTTAAAACGCTCTAGCCGAAGTGTACAACAGACTCATTCCCTAAAAGATAAAGGAATAACAAATTACACGGAACATATAGAGTTACTGAGAATTGTGCTTTGTGAGCAAACGGAGGTTTTTATTTCCAGTTGAAAAGCACACCTGTTTCCCATGAGCCTCTCCTCCATAAAGATATCCTCAATGGGGTTCTAGCAAACTTTTGCTACAAGCAAATAAATAGTTAACTCTGGTGTAAAAACCAACGAAAATCACGATAATTAACTAAAAAAGTCTTCAATTATGTAATAAAGTCAGAAAACAGCTGTGATGGCTAGATCGTATAATGGCAGAGCTACGCAATAGAGTGGGCCGAAATCCGTTTTTTTCTGAATTTCGAAACGTAATAGCGCGGAAAAGACGGTACTAGTGATCAGAAACAAGAAAATAACAAGTTTTTTGAATTTGGTCAATGCCTGACCATCGCGCAATGAGCTTGAAATTTCGATATTTTGGCCAAAATTGACGATTTTTGACGAAAATCGCTAGTTTTCAGATCCTTTAAATATGGATTCAAACCGTTCAAATTTGACAACTAATGGCTTAAAATAGCTCCAAATCGACCTTAGATGTGTTTTAAATGCTTGAGAGCCCCCAAATGTGATGGGGGGAGGTCCCAATTGGAGGGGACGAAACGTCAATTTGATGCGTTTCGAAGATCGGTTAGCTAAAGGTCCGTGCCTCAAGGAAAGCGACTAAAATGCCTGTTTTTTTATGACGAATGATTGATTTTGCAGCTCTCGGCTCGTTTGACCGTAGAAAAATATGATAGATGGATAAAACGACGCACAGCAAAAATGTGGCTGCAAATACCAGCTCCATGCACCGGCCACTCAACCCAACCAACCATGCGACTAATTTTTGAGTAGCTTCGGTGGCTAGCTTAACGCAGTGCTCAACTGATTGGGTGACGTGACACGGGAAACTCAAGACATCTCACTCCAGAATAGCCTCTGAGTCCTTAAGTTTTCAAGTAAATTCAGTACGAACCTTTCTTAAGGTGATTCCATGTCACGTGACCAAGGTGATCGATTTGTCAATCGATTAGTTATCAATCACCGGATTTTATGGAGTTTTATTTTGTAAAGCGCGGATCGTCGGCACCTGCCATCGGTAGATCTGACAAAGATATTTGCAATTTTTGGATGCTCGAATTCTCAAAATAAGGACGAAACTATGAAAATTCGCACAATCGCTGCGCTCGATCTCTCGTCGCACTACGATAATGAGAAATCCCGTAATTGCGGATTTGAGCGTTCAAACTTTGCAGTTATCTTTGTTAAATCTACCTACATCAGGTGCTGACGATTCTCTTTTTACACAAGAACTCCATAAGACCTGGTAAATGACCATTAATTGATCGACTAATCGACCATCTTGGTCATGTGACACGAAATCACCTTAAAATTGGTGGAGAAAAGATCTTTTCATGTTCCCAATCAATAATCTGCGTGTCGTCAGTTGCGTTAAAATTCAATTTAGGGACAGTAAATAACCGAATGTTGTTTTTTTTTTTTTTCTGAATAAAAATGCTCCCTTGCATGTATAATTCTTTCGAGTGCAATGGACCTTACTTCTGCTCGCTAATCAAAGGACACTGCATGACAGTAGCAAATTTTCCGAGTGGGCAAAAAATGAAGTCTTTTGTAAAACAGGGATAACGACGACAAGTAAATCACTTCGTAAATACTATATTGTACTTCGTATTGCGTTGAACAGATGTCTCGGTCCGTCGATGTTCAAGCAGTTTTGTTTCTGCAAACCACTGTGGCATACAAGATTTTATGTGCAACAGGAGCATTCTCATTCTAGAGAATAACAATGTTCGGAAATTCACTGTCCCTAAATTAAATTTTAACGCTACTGACTACACGCAGCTGATCAATAGGAAACGTAAAAATATATTTTCTCTTCCAATTTCAAGGAAAGATGGTACTGAATTTATCTGCCAACTTAATAACTATCAGGCTATCCCATCAGAGTAGGATGTCTTGAGTTTCCCGTGGCCCACCCATATCAGTCGAGCGCGGCGTAAAGCTAGAGTTACACCAACGCCGCACAGTGCGTTGACCAATGGACAAAAATCGAAAAATCGATCTCGGAATTTGAATAAAAGGGCCTAAACAGTGTTTTTAGGAAGGTTTAACAACAACAGATTCAGCATTGATACGCATTTTATCCGCTACCCATTGGATGTTTTCCGGTGCGGTCGGCGGACATTAGGTTCAAAGTGGAAATTTTTCGACTCGCACCGCAACTTCGTCAGATACGCAACATAACATTCCTAACCCTACCGAAGTAGTGACATCTCCGACTTCTTAGATTAATCATTCCTATAGGTAAGCACTATTTATTTTGATTTTTGCAGATTTTTAAACCATGTTCTTATGTGTTTTTCATGGACTCAAAGTAGTCATGTCAATCTATCTGCATTTTAATGCTTTTTCTCAACTTTGATGGAGTGTCAAAAAAAAGTACCGCAAAATACCGCAAAACTATTTATACAGGAACGTTCAGAATCACATAATGTTTTAGAATCTTGAAACCGTTACTGCCACCATCTGCCACCACGTCTGTTGTACGAGTTTTTGTGATTTCTTTCAGATTCGTGGAATTGGATAAATTCAGAACAGTATTTGAGAGACGGCACACAATCGAAGGTAATTCCAAAAATAAGGCCGTCTTTTGTGGTTCAGAGGAGTTGTTTGGTGTGAGAACAAGTTCAGAAGCCATGAAAGAACAATCGTCCCAATTTTCGAAAGTTTTGTCCGGCAAAATTTCGAGAAAATGGAAAGGCAGTCACAGACCCTCGAATAGACTTCTGGAGATCAATGCTGATTGGCTCTGTGAGGATACAACTTTCGAAAGTTATGGTGGTCTATCTTTTAGGGCCCTTTTTAACTTGTTTTCATACCGGACATCCCCTTCCAACTATCAAGGAGGGTTTTAAAAAAAAAAAAAAAAAAAAAAAAAAAAAAAAAAAAAAAAATAATCTCTTCAATTGAGTGCCACCTCATTTCGCCATTTTCACGAGTCCGAAAAAAAATCACGAAAATTCGTATATTACAGGCGCGGCTGCAGAGTGCAGGTGGCTGCAGTAAAGGTTGGAGGATTCTTAAACATTACGTAAGACTGAGCTTTCCTGGTTATAGAGTTTCACGGAACTTTCCGGAACTTTCTTTTATGCCGTTCCATCACAGTTGAGAAAAAGCATTAAAATGTAGATGAATTGACAGGTACACCATGTGGCCTTATAAAAAAAAAAAGGGCATGGTTTATTATCTAAAGAAAAATCAAAATAAATAGTGCTTTACTATAGAGTATAGTCCATGATGTCGGAGATGACACTGCTTTTGGGAGAATTGGTTGTAATTCCAAAATCGCTCCGCAAAGCAACAATTTTACTATTTGAACCTGATGCCCGCCTACTGCACTGTAGCAAACACCCAATAGATAGCGTCAATATGCGTCATAATGCTGAAGCCGTTTATGTTATCAAACCTCCCTAAAAACATTATGTAGGCCTATTTGTTAAAATTCCAAGGTCAATATGGAGAGATCGAGTAGATAACGGGAAATATTCATAAAACTTGTTCACTTATTTGTCAGTATTTTTCCCAAATACCTGATTTAATTTCTTCCAATAATATAATGTTAAACAAGAGGGTTAACACTGAAATCTAACTCATTAATATCAGAAGTACAGCTGCACTCTTGTGTTGTTTTCTATTCCTCTAAAATAAATTTGTTGGCTTCTGAAATTTGGCACTGTTTGATAAGGTTTGAGTCATTTGCTCGGAAAAAGGCAAGTTTTGAGCCTTTTGCGTCAGTGTGGCTCAAATATTGTGCTGTTAAGCTTCAAAATTACCCAAATATGAGCTGATGGTGTAGAATTGAGTTAAATGGACGAAATGTTCTGTTTGAAGGATCACAGCTCGGCAAATTCTCACAAAATTGACCATTAAAAACTTCAATTTTTTTGTCTAATTCTTCCCTTTAGGCCTCTTAGGCTATGAGAAAAAATTTATTTTCTTCAAATTCCTTCAAATTGGTGTTTTTTCTACGTAAATGGACCATTTCAAGAGGTACACCACCTGAATATCTCCAATTTTAAAAAAATACGTAAAAATCGACCCCCCCCCCCTTCTGCCCCCAAAAGGGGGCCTTTTTAAAATTCAATTGTGCCGTGCAATAATACCCATCGAGGGGACACACTATACAAAGTTCCATCCTAATATCTCTTTCCATTTAGAAGTTATTGATTTTTGTCACTTTCGTCCATTTGGACAACGCACTGTGCGCCGCCCAAAAATAAGTCCCGGCTTTAAAAACAGAGACGGTTTAGTTCGGGATACCTTGAAATCTAGAGATGAGATGCCTGTTTTTAATAATAAACCTCTATATTCTTTTAAAAAAAAGTGTTAGTTATTTGGCTGTCCTATTGGTTTTTATGAAATTTAACATCATTTAATAAAAGCTGGGTTTGTCTCTGGCACCACAGCCGTAGCCAGGATATTGCCTTTCTCTCTCCTAGCCCATTTGAATGCATCTCTTAGAAAGGGATGGTTATATAGCTGGTGAAGATCGTATTTTCAGCCGCACCTTCTCGCGGTGAGCTCTGAGTCGTTTTATCCATCTAGCATATTTTTCTACGGTCAAACGAGCCGAGAGCTGCAAAATCAATCATTTGTCATAAAAAAACAGTCATTTTAGTCGATTTCCTTGAGGCACGGACCTTTAGCTAACCGATCTTCGAAACGCATCAAAATAGACGTTTTGTCCCCTCCAATTGGGACCTCCCCCCATCACATTTGGGGGCTCTCAAGCATTTAAAACACATCTAAGATCGATTTGGAGCTATTTTTAGCCATTAGTTGTCAAATTTGAACGGTTTGAATCCATATTTAAAGGATCTGAAAACTAGCGATTTTCGTCAAAAATCGTCAATTTTGGCCAAAATATCGAAATTTCAAGCTCATTGCGCGATGGTCAGGCATTGACCAAATTCAAAAAACTTGTTATTTTTTTGTTTCTGATCACTAGTACCGTCTTTTCCGCGCTATTACGTTTCGAGATTCAGAAAAAATCGGATTTCGGCCCACTCTACTACGCAATCATCATATGGGAGATTCCTGTCTAATTTGTCACTTTCTCTGCGGAAACACAGAGAGATGTGTCTCAAATTAATTAGGAATCTCTTATGATACTTGCGTATAGTTGCGCCATTAAGCCCGATTCTGGCCTGAAAAAAAGCGATTGTCACAATACCAGATTCTAGCCATAAAACCAGAAGCACAACGATTTGTGGACGACACGAAGTATAATACTTTGACCAGAAAATTCTGGTGTTAATACCAGAATATGGTCAGGGAACTAGAATTTACTAACAATTTTCAAGAATTATGCTACAAACACTAGAATTCTGGTAATTGTGCTATCCCTTACAGATTTAGGTTCACTTAATGTCATGCTTCGGGTTCTCTTTTTTTTTAGTGGGAGAGTGAATTTTGTGATTTTTTAGTGTACTCATCGTCATTTTTACAGATTTGTATGCAAGAATCAACTCTTCAATCACCTGCAGCAACAGTTTGCAAGATCCCCATTGTGATTAGAGAGCGGTTCAATGGGTCTGTTGCATACTTTTGCTACAACAATATAGAACCTTGATTCTTATGCAAAATTCGGCAAAAATAACGATGCGCACATTAAAAACGTTCAAAATCCACTCATTAACTCAGGAAATCACTTCAATTTCAAACAGCCCGCGCTACACTAGACACTATTTGCACCGGTATACTACTACATAGACGGAACCACCGTGCATAAGTAAACAACATCGTACCTACAACATGATGGAGCTCCCTTCTAAATACATGAACTATTGGCTGCATTTGCTGTCTGGTTTTTTCGGTTTATCAAAGATTACAAAATAATATAAGAAATGTACGCGTCTGAACGAAACATTCCAATGTTTGTAAGTTCTGTTCATGTTTACATAAACGCGATGGTTCCATCTGTGTAGTTATAAGTCGGTGATATAGTGTCTAGTGTAGCGCGGGTTGTTTGAAATGGAAGGTATTTTCTGAGTTAATGAGTGGAATTTCATAGTTTTTAATATGCGCATCGTTATTTTCGCTGAATTTTACGTTAGAAACAACGAGTTATATTGATGTAGCAAAAGTACGCAACAGACCCATTGTAAGCTGACAACCCTGCGGCTGCTTTCCTTCTTGAAAAGCTCTCGGAGTTCAGTTGAGTGAAGTCGAGTTCGACGGACGCAGACTTGGACTCGGACGTAACAACGGAATTAAAAGATCAGTTGATTAGACAAAAGGAGCCGACGCGCGCTCCGTCCACTTCGCGCCGCCTTATCCGCGCTTTCCTTTCCAGGATCAGGATCAAGCGGCTGAACTTTGAAAAGCATGAAATTATTCCCAGTTTTTTTCTCTTTTCTTTTCTTTTCTTTGGTTACGATGATTAAAGCTTGGAAAAAAAACAGTTCATTCGATGCGGTTCAACTGACTTGTTCCTAATGTGATTTCATTCTGTTCCAGAGGGACGAATATAGAGACCCAGCGCAAAGGCCTCTTTGCAGATGATCAAATTGGATCCTCAAAGTAGCCTCCAAGTGAACAGCTGGTGATTGGTTTGCACCATCTACCATCATAGTTTTGGTGGCCTGGAAACGTTTGACGGTCATCAATGTTTTCGGGGTTCATCATCAATCCTAGCACAGATTCATTTCTGGATCAAGCCGGCTCGGAGCCAGTTCGCGTCGAATTTAGGTTCGGTTCCAACAGGTTTACAAAAGTGCGAATCGGTTCGAACCGGTTCAGCATCAGTGATGCGCTTCATCAATTAATGTAAGTATAATTTGAATATTGCATGGTTTCTGACTATTCTCACAATATAAACGGAAATCTAACGTAAAATAAAGCGAAGTTGTAAAAACTTTTTTTTTTTTTTTTTTTTTTTTTTTTAGTTCGATTCTTTACATTAATTTATTGAATTATTAAATTAGACGCGCCATGCGTAGGGAATTAAATCTCATTTTTTAAAAAAAGTCAACGCTTTCCCGCTCGTTATAATCAATACATTATCTGTGTTCTCCGTAATCTGTAATCCAAAAGCGAAATTTGCGCTGAAACCGCCTTTAATTGTAATTAACCGGTTCGGACCGGAATTTTAAAGATTTCGTTGGAAAAATTCTAAAGATTATCTCTAGGTTGTATGTAAGGATTTTGCGGTGTACATCTAAACACCCACAAACTCGATATTTTTTATAAGTTTAAATGGCCAAAATGCAACGTTGCCAATTTGAACTCCAAGCCATTGTCCAAAAACCATTACATAATGTTTATTTCTCCGGAAGAGTACGCCTGACGTTTCATATGCCGCGTCAGTTGAACAGAGCTTTAGAGCAGAAAGAACCCAACTGCATTGCTTCCGTGTGCAGTTGGTCTCTTTCTACAATAAATCTATCCAATTGTTTCGAAGCAACTGAGCTCTGCTACGAACCCTCGCATTCGGTCGCGGATCATTAGTTTGGATCCCTTTTGCTTATTGAATCTGAAAAGTGTAAAGCGCTACTTACTTGGATGCGAGAGAAAGGAAAGGAAATGAGGAAAAAGAAAAGGGAAAAGAAGAAGAAGGAATGAGCGTAAGTGAAAAGGAAAGTGATCGCGAGTTGTTTTGTTTCTCGAGATCGAGGCGCGAATGTATACGAGTGTTCCCGATCGGACCTGGCATTCGCCATTTGAGATCAATCAAAAGTCAATCAGACCGTGCATATCCATGTACAGGGTGATTCGTTTGTTTCTAACCATCATCCGCTCACTGATGGTAGATCCAGGAATTTGTCCGTCTCTCTTTTTCCCCCATTAGAGTGCGTGTATTAGAAAAGGACAAATCAGGAGCAGTCACTTGATTTTTGCCCACTCTTTATATCATTTTTCTAACACATTCGCTCTAATGGGAAAAGAGAGAGAGAGAAAGAGGGACAAGTTCTTGGATCCGCTGGAGCATCCGCCGCATGGAAAAAATTATTCACTCACGTAAAAGTTATCCATGAATTTCCATAACCGAAATTCCGTGGGCAATTAATATTTTTTCATAAAATTTCATGGGGCCATTCATAAGATTCCATAACCAACATTTCGTGGGCAATTATTATTTTTCCATAAAATTTCATGGGGCCGTACACAAGATTCCATAAGAAATTCCGTGGGTAATTATTATTTTTCCATAAAATTTCATGGGACCGTTCATAAGATTCCATAAGATTTTCCATGTAATTCCATGGACAAATAATAATTACCCACGGAAATAATACCCACGGTAGGTATTTCGATCATGATTTGTGGAACATTTCTTTCCAGGGCAGTTCCGACTGTAAAATGAATAAATCATTTTCGTCTAACAATGCATGTGAGTACCAAAAATTAAGCTCGTACTGTATATTTAAAGCAACCAATGGCAATTTTGAAAACAAGCTATTTGGTTTGTTTCATAACAGTTATTTGTTCCTCCAGTGAAATTCAGTCTTAGACACAGCAATTAGTGGTTAGCTCGGGCACAGCTCCATGACCTGGGTTGATAAAGTTAGATTAACGTTAACCCAGCTGGTCGCAACAACTTAATATAATAGACTTTTAAACTAAATCCATGCATCACCCTGTGGTGATTCATTTCCCTAGAAAAAAAAAACTCGAGGAATTTGTTATTCATTAGAAAGTGCGTTCTGTTTCGAAGCAAGGGAAATTAATAGAAGGGCAATAGCGGGGGTGGTAGAGGGGGGAGGACGAGGGTTGAAAAATATAATAAATAACTGGATCTTTGCGCAGAAAAACAGACGAATGAAGTTGTCTCATTTAAATGAGAAATGAGCATTTCATATTATATTTTTTTGTTTTTGCTTTCTTGTTCGTTTGTTTTGTTTGTGTATTTACTTTTTTTCCCGTTTTTATTTTTATTTTTTAATAAAAAATGAAAAAGGGGGGAAATGGTAACCGTTTGAAGACAAATGAGAAACTCATGCCTGACACAGCCTCGTTTCGCCTCATCATTTTTCTTTTTTCGAGAGCTGAGTTATGAAAGAGGAAGTTGGGGAGACCGGGAAAACCGCCCTAATTTTGTTTGAATCGATGCATCAACTTCGACAAAATATTGTCACTTTGAGCGAGAAAAATGGGAGGAAAACAATTAAAAATGTATAGTTATTTTCAATTCCATCGACGGAATAACCTTCACAATACTAGCAAGGCCTCGTCGCCCGTCAATAGAGAGACATTTTCAATTTTAAGTCGTAAAATTGACCATTTACATTTTTTGTTACATCGATGGATAAGTTTGCCTATACTTGTACCAGCGGGTATACTTAGTCATGGGTCTTTTCCCTCACATCCGACTTGCTCACAGTGTAGTCGCGTGCAATCTGGCAACGCTGCATTCTGTCTATTTAACCGCAAGAAAAAGGTCGAACTATATTGGAATTGCACGGTGCCCTCCCTCAAATTCGATATTTTGCATGAGTTTAAAAAGACGAAATGCAGCGTTGCCAAATTACACGCAACGCCACTGCTTGCACCCATGCTATTCATCAAAAACTTGGCCAAAGTAGTAGTGTGAAACTTAAGGGTTTTCTGTAGGCTCGGTAGAGAAGTAGAGGACCACCTGACTATGGGGATCAGGAGGGAGGGGCGAAATGATGGGGAGCAAATGAGGGGACACGCGGCAATCCCTACAAAAGTTCAACACGTAACAAAAGCAACGGAAATGGCAATGAAAGTGTCAGAGCAAAAGAAAATACAAAGCAATTAAGTCTTGATCAAGCTTACCTTAATAAAAGAAAGGGGGGTGGATTTGTAGCTCACATGCTGATAACCTACTCACATGCCTGAAAAGGGAGGGGGGCTAAATCATTGGGAAATATTTATTATCCTGAAAAAAAGAGGGGGAGGAACATTCGAATGCATGATAGAAAACAAGGTAGGAGAAAAGTAAGCAAAAGCAAATATATTTAAGATACTTAAGTCATGGTACGAAGTACGAAGCACGAAGTAGTCAACACACTACCTAAGTAAGTACACGCACTACAAGACGTGTACGAGAGAGTGAGACACGCGTTTTTCGGGCAAAGCGCATTCAGTCTCGATGCAAACGGGTGCAGGATAAGCGATGGAGAGGGGGGAGGGGCTGTCTAGCGAAAGACCACGAAAACTTTTCAACCGCGGTCAAGGCCGCGGATCGGCTCACCTACACGCACTTTCTTTAGCGCTCGGTGAAGCAGGGAGGGGGAAAAAGTGCGGAACGAATTCGGTCGCGCACACGCATAATGATACCGTATATTGGCGGCAGCAGGTTTACCCGCAGACATACCACAAATCAAATCGATTCATGTTTGTTCGAGGACTCAACAAAACAACTGCCAACAATCGCCTACTGTTGAGTGGTGAACATTGCTCCGATCGAAATCTACCTGCGATGTCTCTTTTGAGACAAGATTCCAATTAATTTCGGTACATTTGAAGTAATTAATAAGGAGCCGTTATTCTTCCGCAAAAACATCAATTCAAACAATTAAAAGAAAATCAAACCCATTTGTCCATCACTCAACACGAAGCAACTTTTAGCAGTTGTTCTGATGAGTCCCGATGCCAAAGAGCTGGAAAAAGGAACACCTGCCGCAAGCTTTCCGCTGAGTCCTATGTATGTATATGTCTTTGCTGTCAGTTCACTGCAGTAACATTCAAATCTTCTATAGCCATTCGCTCTTAAGTGCGCTACACTCTGATTGCAAACATCAAAAGCTTTGCCAAGTGTGCTCTGTCTGCCTCTTACATTTGAACCTTTCTAGCTTCAAATATTAAAAGAAAATATACTGAGAGGAAAACAAGAGGCCTGATTGAAAATTCATGGCATATCTTCGCGGATGCTTCGGAATACATAAAACTCATTTTTCTCTTTCTTTTTCCCTCCCCCTACCCCTCCCCACTCCTCCACCATAATAAAAGAGACGAGACACACGCCGCGTCTCCCACGTGCGTATGATATGCGCCAAAAAGAGGGGGTCAAAAGAGAAAGGGGTCAAAAAAAGGGGGCATCAATGAATTTGGATGAATTTCGAATGAATGAATAAATAATGAACGTGAAGCCACTCTACGAGGCGACACGGAGACCACTGAGATGATCGTACGAGCGTGGAGCGAGGAAAGGAGTGAGTGCGTATGTGTGTGTACGTGAGTGTGAGTATGATGGTTGATGTGTATGCTATATATGTATACTAAGGGTGATGTGCCAACGTTGTCGGCGACAGTGCTGCCAGATTTGGCGAATAATATACGAATTTCCCATAAATGTAGTATTATTCAACGAGCTATGGATTTTATGTAGAGTGGCAGTCTAATGAGTAACCTGCGTAACCATACCATGGTGGATTTTTAGGTTAGGTGTAATGTGTATTTTTGTCCATTTACTCTCATGTATTTTGATGCAACGAACGGAGGCTGGAACATATTTCAATCCACTATGTCCACCTGAATCAAAATTCATGTGTATGAATAGACACAATTATACCTTAAACCTAACCTAAAAATCCTGCATGGTGGTGACGCAGGTTACCCATTAGACTACTACTTTAGATAAATGTATATCTTGTTGGTTTTATCTAAATGTGTGTATCTATTGTGTGCCAAATATGGCAGCATTGCAGTCGGTGACACCTGTCTCGGGAGAATTGAGCGAGACAGCCCACAACGAAGCGCGCGCCGCCGTGCGTGTTGCGTGAGCCTCGCAGTAGCGGACAGTATACAGTCCGGTCCATGGGGGACCAGAACATATCGAGAAGAGATAATTTTTTCCACTTTTCTTTTCCAAGATTCCATCTTTATTCCCTGTCCATCGAATTGGAAAGACACTCTGCGAGTGATTTTGCACTCTCGCTGTCTCGGGGATCGAGCGAAGGTTTTCATATTCAAATTGTATTCGAAAGGGTAGAGATCAATTTCTATTGCAGAGAGAAAGAGATAGAAGGAGTGGAAAAGAGAGGAAAAAAGAAAAATACAGAGCGAGAGACAGAAGGGAGACAGAGAGAGAAGGAGAGAGAGAGAGAGAGAGAGAGAGAGAGAGAGAGAGAGAGAGAGAGAGAGATGCTGCCGGTCGAGGCAGGAAAAAAGCAACAGACAGACAGACGGACGTATAGTCATCCTGCTCGAAATAGAAAATTTTTGACGCGTTCTCCTGCGATGTCTCTCAAAAGCAAAACCGAAGATGGGTGGGTATAGGTACTTGGTTTGCGTTATGTAGATTCGGTCGGAAGTCTGTCAAAAGAACCATTACCACGATTCGAAGGATAGAAGGTGTGGGGCGAGGTTTTCTCTGGAAAACTGGAAGGTGGATTCCAAAACATCCGATTTTCACTCTCGCACTTAAGAGAGAGAGAGAGAGAGAGAGAGAGAGAGAGAGAGAGAGAGAGAGAGAGAGAGAGAGAGAGAGAGAGAGAGAGAGAGGCACTGTACGGCAGAGAGAGTATTGTTTTCATGAAAAATTTAAAAGTTGAGCTCTCCTTATTCCTTGGCAGCTCATAACCTCCAGGATGCTGAATTAAGTACGATCGAGTCGAGGATATAAGAAGGCGTTTTATAAAAGGGAGTCAGCTCGACTCTTGTCTTGACGCGTTTTATTGGGAACTCAACCTCCCCCCCCCTTTTTTTGGAAAAAGGTTCCAATAAGAAAAAAACAAAGGTCGTTACTCCTCAGGCCCATCTAATTCTACATTGTGATGGGCTCAAAAGTAGTGATAATCACCAAAAAGAAAAAAGTACCATACTTCAAGCCCCCGACTATTGAAACCACGGAACGGACCGACCATATCTCCCTTCAGGTACCTCAAAAATCAACACAACATCTGAATCAGCTTGGACAGCATGAAAAACAGAATTCATTGTTGAATGTAAATTGCAGAGTCGATTTTTACGAGAAAAACCACGCGCAACGTCACGCGACGATTTTTTCAATTAAAAGTTCATTTTTGCGTATTAATTCGGAGAAATCGCCGTTTTTTGCAGTGAAAATAACGACATCGCACGACAGACAAATAAGCCTTTGTACTCATGCACACCGTAATTGCATCGAGATTCTGCGAAGTCATGCAACCTAAATACCATCTATGCGTGGCGATCCTTGGTGACCTTTGATGCATGAGGACACAGTTGAATGATTTCTCGTGCAATGATGTCATTTTCTTCAGCAAACTTTTAACTGATATTCGCTTTGATTACCATGCACAGTGGCGTATAGCGTGCAATTTGGCTACGTTGTATTGTGTCCATTTAAAACCATGTAAAAGATCGACTGCAAAGGTGTTCACTGTACACCCATTAGTTCGATATTTTTCATCAGTTTAAATAGTGAAGCAACAACGTTGCCAGATTGCACCCTACGCCTCTGAACACGCAATATAGAATATGTAGCATCGCTATTTCTTATTTGTTTGATTGAGAGAATAGCATTGTGTTTTCTTTTCAAGTTTGTGTTGAACTGAGTCATTTGAATCAACATCTATAAAAGAAAGACCCATAAAACATTAGATGTACTCTTTCCGAAAATCTAGCATTATTAGTGCCGAGGCGTTCAGTTTGTTAAGGTTTCCTTCTTCTTTTTCTTTAAACACATTAGAAAGGTCGAAACGTCTAGTTGTCGCCGATGACCGACGCATTCAATTTTTTCAGTAATTGTAAATTGAGAAAGTACATTGCTGCCAAATTGCACTCCTCTCTACTGAGCAATATACATAGTCGGGCTAGTATTTATCCGTCAGAGTACCACCTGATGCTTCTGCCGGCCTTCCATAAAACTCCTTAACCCAAACTCAAATACGCGCCTATAATTTTACTGATGATGTCCCTTTTTGACGAATTAGAAAAGAGGAAATTTTTGCGGACGGTACTGTACATAACTTCATGCACTCTTTATTTCAGGCAAGAGCTCGCCGCTTTTAACATACACCGCTTATGGTACTATAATACTAAATTAGGAATACGTGTACTGCGGGCTGACTATCAATTTGTAAGTGTAGGATACGTGTGCGGGCACTAATTTTCAAAGGAGTATGAATATAGTTGATTATCGCAAGATCATCTTGTTATCTTTTCCATTGAAGTGTAAATGCCAAAATTTGCATTAGAAAATACTTCTTACGAAAAAATTGCATGTTGCCATATTTGTTTGTAGCCGTACTTTTGATCAGCCTCGTTTCGGATGGTTAACAGTCCGCAGTTTTCTTCTATGTGTGCAGTTATACATGGGTCGCTATTTTTGAGCAGCGGCGCGGCGCCTTCATACCAACTTTAGAGAGGGTTTAGTTGCGTAGCGTGCAATTTGGCAACGTTGTATTTGTCCATTTAAACCCTCGAAAAAAAATCGAATGCAAAGATGTTCACCGAACACCCTAAGTCGATATTTTTCATGGGTTTAAATGGATGAAATGCAAAGTTGCCAAAACACACGCTTTGCCACTGAGAAGGTTAATGTGCTGATCGCGTGATAGTTTTTACTGTCATCGACCATTCATCGGAAAGGCGCTTACGGATCCAGGAAATCGCCCATCTGGCATCTCTCTCTATTTGGCCACTTGAATGCATCAGTTAGAAAAGGATAAAAGAGGGGGCGAAAGTCACGTGACTGATCCGTATCAGTCCTTTTCTAACGCTCGCGTTCTAATAAGAGAAGAGAGAGAAGGGTATAGATTTCTGGATCCGCCAATGCGTAAAGGACATTTATCAACTAGACAATACGTTGTTGACTGATGACCTATAACAAAAACTTCGATACTTCGCTCTCATCGGCTACAGACATCAACGCTTTGCTCATCAGCCAAAGTAGAATCCCGTTCGACGTTTGTTGAGACTCCGGGGGTGAAGAAAAAAAGTTGCCATCCGATTTTAACTTGGGCAAGATAGATACTACGTGGTCTCTAGTATATATACAATATACATGTTTAATAACTTGCCCGCGATCTGGCAACAGTGAGTGCGAGAATCGGTTCTTTCTCGCTAGGCTCAGAGAGAAGCTAGTTTTATATTTCCCGCCCCCTCCTCCGGCAAACATCCTCATCCTCATCCGCCCGCGAAAATTCAACAACCACCATAGAGTCTGCTTCCCGTCCCCACTCTTCCTGCCTCACGCTTCCCGTTTCTCCTTTCTTGCATATCCTGGATCCCGATGCGACGTGACGCGAGGTACCCGAGAAGTGTTTCCTTCCCTTTTAATCTTGGCTTAATTATGGGAAAATCGTCCAAGGGCTGCGAAACAGTTGAGAGATCGCGGGATAAACGAAGCGGAGCATATTATCTCCGCGTATATCCAGTTTAACAGTCTATCGACTCGAATCGACTATACCTCTCACTCATTCTCACCCTCTCTCTCTCTCTCTCTCTCTCTCTCTCTCTCTCTCTCTCTCTCTCTCCTCACTCTCTCTCTCATTTTCCATTTTCTCTCTCTCTCTCTTTCTCTCTCTCATTCTTTCCTAACTTTTTCCCCCACCACCCACGCCTACTCATCACTTCTATCATCCTGCGGTTTCCTGTGATTTTCTCTGTCTCCTCAACCCACGGTCCCACGTGTTCACTTTCAAAGGAGCTTTTCCGCAATTAGCGGTAAACGATAACCCTCAAAAGGTTGTCGATGATTTGCACGACGGTTGCAGATTCCTGAGGGAGGAAAAGATGCGGTTGAGGCACCGATAAAGTTCGGTTGTCGCACTCACGACGCGCGATCTAACTCCTTTACTTCAGGTTTATCCGTAACTGAAACGTAAATAGTCGTTTTTAGGGTCGTTGTCATATTTGTAATCAGCGTCTCGAATCATTTTGGATAACTGGTGAGTTTACCAGTACACTATGTAGGTTCTACCGATTAATCGGCAGTTCCAGGAAACCCTCTAAGAATCACAAATCATACTTGAACATTGATTGAAAATGAGTATGAAGATTGGTGGGTGGACCACGATATCTACCGGTAAGAGACTATCGTTGCAGGAAAGACTAAAAAAAAAAAAACAAATACACGGAGAAAAATTTATACTATAGGGGCTACCAGAATTCAGTAAGAATAGAAAATGGAAAAATTAATTGTAAAAGGAAATATAAAACACTAGCTGTTAATAGGCATGAATTATTTCTACTTTTGGTGATTGAACGGGATACCTTGAGAACGGAATCGATTCAGAAGGTTCTTCTTTTTTTCCATTATTTCTTGCCCCAGTATTAGTTCAATTTAGAAGTAGCAAAAATAAAATTGTAAGATTATAAAAATCTAATTAGCTCGGTTTTTTTTTTTTTTTTTTTTTAGGAACATAAAGTTACTCTTTACGGGCGTGTTTATTTTCTTATCATTTTCGAGAGATAGCCTGAAATCACGTCTTAGAGCGGCTAAATTGGCAAAATTTCTTGGGGAGGACCCCCACCCCCTCCCCTCCAAGCTGGGAGATCTTTCATCCAGATCCCCCTGTCGGATTTCTAAACTTCCCCCCGCCCCTAGAAAAAATGTCTAGCTACGCCCATGAGCGAGGGTCTGAATTTTTGCGTTTTATTGTATAGTAACGAATTGAAGGTACTCGGTAAGCTAGAAACTAAGATATAATTGGTTTTAAACAGTGTACTTTTTAACACTTTTAAACAAAATTAAACACCAGAAAGAGATAGCTTTACATAAAGGGTCACCTTAGATTGAGAGAGATAGTGTGTAACGTTACACGAGTTTTGTCGAAGCTGAATGCGACGGATGATTGCAGTGTTGGCTAACCTTTAACCTCTGTAAACGCCGCACTATGTGGTATTTGAGCGGAAAAGTTGTCATAAACTGTTTTTACAGTCCTAATGACTTGGAAGTTGGTATTATGGGGTATTTTTAACGCTGAATTCAAATTTTGCGTCAGTTTTTCAAAATTCGAAAATCCAAGATGGCTGCCGATAATTTTTTCGGCTAATCGGTCGGCAGCCATCTTGGATTTTCGAATTTTGAAAAACAGATGCAAAACTTGAATTCAGCGTTAAAATAAAGTACCCATGGATAGTGAGTTTCAAGTCATTTGGACGGTGTTGCCAAATTTCACTCGTCGCCTCTACAACACGTGAAAACGAGAATTTCGTGCAAAAACGCAAAATTCGAACTAATTTTCCCGGAAAAGCCGCATTTTTCCGCAACTTCTGACTTCAAGGCCTATTAGTACGCACTAAGGCCTACGATTTCTCATATATATACCCGCGGGATGTGGCAGGATGTTTGAACTTATAAGTTCTCTTGAAAATCGGAAAATTTACGTTTTTAGCTAAAAACTTTGAAGTAGCAATAATATATCAAATTCAAATTAAAATTGGATAAAATAGGCATACATTGATTGTAAATACCTTCAGAAAGACGATCCATGTACACAAATTTTGTTCTGACTTCATTTGAAACACTTTCTTTTTACTTTGATTATAGTCTCGTGCTGAGGCTAAATTGAATGGTGGTAAAACTGATTTTTCCCCTGGTGGATTCTAGGTGAATTAATCTAGTTTAGACCCGCTAAATATAAGTTTCTAATGCAAAAATCTATGTAGATTCCGAATATCACAACAGTTTTTCCCAATAGCGACTTTTTTTTGTTGAGTTTATACCAGCTTTTTTGGTCGAATACCACATAGTGCGCCGCACCATAAAACCGTCTATTTTACGCCAAGTCATTCTGGCAACCGCGATTTTCATCGGCTAGAAAGGTATAGAGCCGATTCGATTTGCTACCGGCTTCAACCTCTCGTCATCTGCTTTAAATTCAGTATTTTCATTAAAACTTTTTCGAGTCGATAATCTTGCCCGCGGGCAGTTCATTTCCTTCGCACCCTTTCTTTAAACCTTCACTATACTTCCACTACAAGGCATAGGCAATTCGCCTTGCACAGTATCTATACGGCTACGGCTTTGACCGCATCCATATTAACAAAGCTTCACTTCCATCCCCCTCTCTATCCCCCTTTATCTCTCTCTCTCTCTCTCTCTCTCTCTCTCTCTCTCTCTCTTTCTCTCTCTCTCTCTCTCTCTCTCTCTCTCTCTCTCTCTCTTCTCTCTCTCCCTCTCTATCTCTCTCTCTCTGTCCATTGGTTACGATTACTGAAACCACCCGGTTCTTCCTAGCCTCTTCCTTGATCGCCAATAACCGCCACGATGCCAAAACGTATAGTTGATTCTCGGGTTGCCGGTAAAATGTTTGCTCTCAGCACCGCCTTTTCTTCGAATAGTTTTCCAAGATAATCTATCTAACTTCCATTTCGAAAAAATAAAATAGTTTTACAAAAAATATAAGGTAAATAATAAATGTATTTTTCTAATAGGATAGTAAAGTAATTCTAATATTAATCAACTTGTCCTTTAAACTACCATTAATTTTTTTTTTTTTAAATTTTCTTTTATTTAAACTTTTATAACATTAGACTTAGTTTATTTATATACAAATTATTAAATGATATAAATCATAGATCTAAATCTCTTTGTTGCGACTCGTGCAATGTTTCAAGAGAGGGTTCTTTATTCAAACCATATACAATAATCGATTAATCGATCTTCAGGCGCCTCACTGAACCCCCAAGAGATCGATACTTTTGTATAGGTTTGAATTGCTAAAAAAAAAAAAAAAAAAAAAAGCATAGTTGCCCATTTGCATGAGGCGCCACTGTATTTGGCCACTGTAATTGGTTATGCGTCACCCCTGATTAAAAATATAACCTCAAAAAGCACGTCTATCATCTTGAAAATTGAACAGGCACGGCTGCCAGTTTATTCTGGTAAATTTCAATTTCTGTTTCCACTAACTTTCGCCAGAGTTTTCGTTCTTATATTCAGTGGCGTATAACGCGACATTTGGCAACGTTGTACTGTTTCTATTTAAACCCATAATGTAAAAGATCAAATAAACGAAGGTGTTAACTGAACACCCAATAGTTCGATCTTTTTCGTGGGTTTAAATGGACGGACTGCAATGTTGCCACATTGCTTACTTCTTATCCATAGAATTCTGTGTCACTATTCAGTGGCGGCGCGTGCAATTTGGCAACGCTGCATCTAGTCCATTTAAAGTCATGAAAAAGGTCGAACGTTCGCACTGCCCTCCCTGGAATCGATACTTTACACGGGTTAAAATGGACTAAATGAAACCGTTGCCAGATTTCACGCGTCACCACTACAATATTGTACCCAATCCCTCAATTATATAATGGGTCTGTTGCAAACTTTTGCTACAGCGCTATAGAGTGTTCAATCTCATGTAAAATCGCGTGAAAAGTCCATTGGTGGCACCAGAAAGTCATAAAATGCAGTATAAAACTCACAAGAGACGTTTAATGAAATCCAAGATGGCGGTAAAATATTGAGCAACCTGTATGCATGCACCACGAACATCCAAGGATAGCCAACCTCACAATCTCGATCGCACCCAATCACAACGTAAATAAACACATAACCTCAGAAGCTGTGAGGTTGTCAACGTTGGCAATCCTTGGATGTTAAAGGTGCATGCATACAGATTGCTCGATATTTTACCGCCATCTTGGATTTCATTATACGTCTCTTGTGAGTTTATTATCGCATTTCATGACTTTCTGATGCCACCAATAGACTTTTCGGGCAATTTTGCGTACGATGAAACATTAATCTTTATCGTTGTAGCAAAAGTTTGCAACAAACCCATTAAATTACAGTTGAGAATCACTTCCAAAGGTTGAGCTAACGCCGAATTTTTGCTCCTTTGAGAGAGTGCCCAAAATTGGCAACGCTGTACATCAACGTCTCTTTCACCCTCAATTCTTACTTTGTTCCCTCCTATTTCTCGCTTGCAGAATCGAAAACTCTCATGTGCTTGAGAGGAGTTCAATCTTTTGATAAGTTTGCGCCGCAATCGCCGCTAGAAGAATTGAAATAAATAACTTTTGAAAGAACAAAAGAGCGAAGGTTCATAACCCTGAGGGTGTTGACAGCATAGTAGATTAATAATACTTTCACCTTCACCGTACAACAGGAATAGGAATCGATTTCGGCAGGATATACACTCAAAGTTCAATTTAAAATTGATCCAAATAAACGCGTGATCCCTCACTTTAAGAACGCAGAGGTAGGCGTAAAAAATGTTGATTGGAAACACCCGGAAAAACGTACGAAACCTTTCGAACGCAATTACCTACCTTTTCTTTTTGAATGCCGAAGATTCTTTTTGAGAGTCCATTTTTTCCTTAAGATGATTATCTATTTTTGTTCATTTTCCAGTATAATATGGTGCAGGATGAGGGGGTCCCGCTCATGCATTTAATATTTATTATCTACTTATAATATCGTTGTTATCTTCTTAGAAATAATGTGTTAGTGCTCAAACAAGAGCATATCGCGTTTAGTTTTTAAACCAAATATTGAAACAATGGGGCAGTTGCAAGGGTCTAAAATGTTGAGTTTTTTATAAAGAAGATAAAAGTTCTAGATGAGCTGAGTCCCATTGTTCCGGAGATGAGATTTTGGCCCGAAATACATTGTTTTAAATGGGAATTCCGCGTAGTGACGTCACTACACACACGATTTTATAAAACTTTACACGTCTGTATCTCCGAAACCGGAACACTTATGAAAAAACCAAAGGCACCAATGTGCTCAGCTCACCAAGTACTATCATTTTCTCTATAAAAAACACAACATTTCAGACCCTTGCAACTGCCCCATATTTTGAATATTAATTCAATAATTATTTAATATTTTTCGGTTATACAAAAGAAATATTTATTCTTTCTTTTGAAAAATGATTGCCTGAGCATTTCAGTGTATCTTAAGGCAACAAGAAATTTTTCTCAGTGGAAAATCACCTTTATTAAAGCTTCTTTTCAAACGTAAAACCAGCATCTGATTGGTCAATTTTGAATTTCCCGCCTCTCACTAAAACTGTCCATTGATGAATAGACCAAATTAATTTTACGGCTGCATGAAATTATTCCGATATCTTCATTTTACTGCAAACTCTCGAAGCGCATATACACTATACAGCTGAATAAAAGCAAGACCGAAATCCAATCGGCCGAACCAACGAACTGTAATTGTATTTTGTTCTTCAGTGACGATGACGGCGGGCTTTAAAGAGCGGAGCGAATTGAGAGACTATTTGATTCCGGAAATTAGATTCCTCGGCCAACTTGGACATTCGTAGGGAATACAATCTCAACCACCCTCGCCCTCCTCTAGCCTTCACCCTGCTAGCTCAAATACATTTCCTCTATCCTGTCTGAAAAATGTTCAAGCTGACCGGTGTGACCGGATGGGTGGATGAGTTCCGTCGAGTATCACACGTCCATTTCGCGCCACGCGCCAGGATTTGTTTTGCTCTCACTCTCAACTCTCAACAACTAGCACTTTCAAAGCACGAGAGACGTTCATGCACAGACTCACAACCAAAGACATATCATATACGATGGAGTGAATTCTATATCCCTTACCCATTAGGCCAAGCGTCTACAGCATTCAACTGGTGACGCAACAAACGAACATAACCTCCTAACCTAAACTACAGTGTTCAACTAATGAGCTATAACTTTAGAGTGGCACATCAAGGAACGTTCCGCTGGTTCATTGTTGTCACCTAGGGCGCCGCCATCTTGCCGTAAAAATCGATTTTGAGGTTAAATTTTGTAGGTTGTTTCCGGTTGTTTCGTAAACAAACTCGGGCATCGCCGGAAACGACTTGCAAAAATTAACCTCAAACCTTGGAATCTGCCGTCCAAATTCCCGCCAAATTCCGAACGACCTACACAATTTAACCTCAAACCTTGGAATCTGCCGTCCCAATTCCGCTTTTTCCCGGGATTCCTTCTACCCTGTGTGGCACATGGTGGACCAGCCCGCTGCCACTCTAAAGTTATAGCTCATTGTGTTCAACTGGGGACGAACGAGCGCTATAGTGATAGAGAGGATTTATGGGGTGTGCAGGTTTGCTATTGAAACTTCAAAGAGACAGCCATGCTGGGAATCTCTTATGGACATTTTACACGAGCTTGATTTGTTTGCCTCATATTTTGTAACCTTAAAAAGTAAGTTGTGACAAATTCACTATTAATGGGGCTCTTGCAAACATTTGCTATTTGGGGGGATTGAAGATTTGATTCTTGCATAAAAACCTGTACAAATGACGATGGTACTCTAAAAAAATCACTAGATTCACCCTCAGAATGAATCGGGCAAAATTGAGACATATCTTCGCCGTGTTTCATTAGAGAAAGTGACACGATAGACAGGAATCTCCCATGATACCTGCGTTGGACCGCCATTACGAACTTTCCGTTATAGCAGTTATGTGAGTTTTTAATTACTGAATTTTAGACTTTCTTAGTGTGATTTTCGTGATTCCCGCTGGTCTTTACATCAGATAGGACTATTTATTTGTTTATGGCAAAAGTTTGCAAGAGCCCCATTGGTTTTAAACAAAAGTGCAGGTGTTTGAAAGTGGCTATCTGGACACAGAAATCGATACACTAGCCTCGTTTATGCGAGAGATCTGAACCTGGGTTGAGTCAACCCGAGTTGAGTTTCAACCTGGGTTCAACTCGGGTCAGCGCATAAACACCCGTGTATTTGATCTCGAGTTCAAAGGATTTCTTTTCTAGTAAGTGGCTGTCGTGCATAAGCTCATAGGCCAAAAGCCTTGTGAAAAGGCTAAACAAAACAAAAAACAAAAACAAAAAAAAAAGGATTTCTTTCTTCTTTTTCTCTGGGTTTGTTTACATTTTTGAGAAAAATGGCGGCGATGCTTGGTGCGGTACGGACAAGTGCGACTGCATAAGACGCATGTTTAACCTCGCTCGGATTGGTGACATCGATGCCGCGTGAACCCGCGGGTTCTGAACTCCGAGATGTTTATGCGTGAAATCTCAACCCGAGTTCACCGACTCGACTCGGGTTTAAATCGGGGTCGAGTCGAACCCGAGTTCAGCGAGATCCGAAGTGTTTATGCGAGCATCTCAACCCGGGTTCAGCTGAACTCGGGTTCTAGAACCCGGGTTGAGATGCTCGCATAAACGAGGCTACTGCTTCCTTTGGAAGGATTTGCACGACAAAGAAACTGACACATGACAGAAACCAGTAAAATTTTCTTACCTGAATAGTTTTTTTTTTTAAATTCTGTGTCCAAACAGCCATTCTAAAACACTTGCACTTTCGTTTAAAAGCAATTTCCTCTGATTTAACTACAATTTTTGATTTTAGGTTAAAAAATATGAGGCAAACAAATATCTGAAATATCTCCTCCTCCCAGAAGTGTCCGGGGTGATACTGTGTGGGAGGGGCTGTGTCCCTAAACGCATTTTCCCCAGCACAGAAAGGTACAATTAGATAGGATCCCCCCCCCCTATAGTGACCTGCTCGTTTTACAACCATCTTGGATTTCTCTTAAAACGTCTTCCGTGTGGGTTCATGAGTGGACAGACTTTTTATGCTCTGCGGTGTGACTTTCAAGCGATTATAAGAAGGAATCGCCCTCTATAACGCCATAGCAGAAATTTGCAAAACAGACCTATTTCGATGGTGATTCAGATTATTTTCGCTTCATTTTACGCATAAATCAATGCTTACAACTGCGATAGTTAAAGTTCACAACATTGCGCTTATTTATACGGTGTTGATCGAATAGAAAAGGAAATGCTCACTGACCTCTATCATTTTTAAAGCTCTCTTTTCACTATGGATTATCATCAGCCGACCATGTGAGCAGTGAGTACATATATATTTGTATTGTACACGTACTCTTTTCTTGCGACTTGCGAGACAGTGCAGTGTGAGTTGCGGAAGGAGTAATCAATTTGATCGATGCATTCACGAATTCTATCTGCAGCACAACTGCATTAGCTAATCGACAATATTTCACGGATGGAATTATGAGATGAGCCACCGGAGAGCTAAAATGTATATGGTGTAGCTCCATCCTCCCCTCTCCTCGCGGGAAACGAACTCCTAATCGATACATAGGTTGAAGACAACATCATGTTGCCAAATTATAACTGTGCCGCAGGATAAAAATAATATACTAAAATATAACAAATTATTGATTTTAATCTTTCTAAAATTTTAAACCACGGAGTTAAATAAAATGTGGACGAAAAAAAAGAGGACGAAAAAAACGGGACGAAAAGTCTTGTAACCATAAAATCAGGGTGAAAAGCTCAACAAAGTTAACATGGAGTAATCGGGCAACGCTGCATTTTGCATTAAAACCCATGCAAAATACGATTTGAGGAGTGCACTGTAAGTACACCTCCAAGATTTCGAATTTTTTCACGAGTTTTAATGGAAGAAATACGATGTAGCCAAATTGCACCCGACGCCACTGCCTCTTGTGAGCTCAATGGATTTGACCAACGTATGGTATCAGACCCCGTTCCCCCAGTTTTTCACGGTTCTTCGCCGTAGAGCCTCAATTTCTTTTTTTAAAGTTTAAATATTTTAAGTAATCGAGTGAATCCTGCTGATTTATAAGACTATTTTTCATTATACACGTAACCAATTTTTGAATATTTAAGGTTATTTTTTGAGAAAAAAGGCGATTCCAAAAAGAATCAGCAAAACATTGGATAACGATTTGTCAGTTCTTTGTTTCTTCCTATGATTTGCCGTTAAAAATCATCAAATTCATAAATATGATTGGCGGTGATTTGCAGAGGCTGGCGAAATTGCAATCTCACCCCCACCCCTCACCACCCCCCGGAAATTTCGGCGCGGTCGCGGTCCTAGTCTATGTGATATATTTTCAATTAGAGCTAATGTACAATAACTAAATATATATTATAATCTAATGATTTTTTTCGCCAAATCTGGCAACTATGGATTTTGCTGACCAATCAAAGCGCAAGTACGAATGCATTACCAACAGCTCGTTTCTCTTAAAGACAAATAAAATTGACGATGCTGTCTTTGCTATTTGTTGTTAGTAATCTTAAGTTGGCAACTATTTCATGTTAGTGTATTTGCCACTAGGTTGGCAACAATGTTTTGAAGATCTAAGAAATAAAATATGGCCTGACTAGCCGATGGTGTGGTCACTTAATTCTCGACATTATTATTTATTTTATCCATCTCCAACATTAATAATTAACATGGTGTCAGGTCGCGGGTCGTTATTTTAATCGTTTGACAAATAAATCTGTTTGTTCGTGTCGTAGATGTCTTCGTTTTTTTTTCTTCTCGTCGGTAACCACATCTCGACACACCTCGTGCATCGCCATGCTCACCGCCTTCATTTTAAATGGTATAAGTCAGTATAATTAAGTCTCATCAGTCTGTGTCCACACATTTTCTAGTCAAAATAATGTAATTTTATTCGTGTCTGTGTCTGTTTCGTGTCTTCGGTCATCTAGTCTAGTCTTATTCGTTTTCGTTTGTCGCGCCCGTGTCTACCTGGTCTTTCTTTGTTCGTCGTTTGGTGTCTCGTGTCTGCCTACGTCGCAATGCCGTTAGAACCCCAGGATGTCTCAAATTCGGGAAGCAGTCAAAGTCAGTCCAATTCTTGCTCAGCTCCAATGGTCAATTCATCATGTCCACCTATGTGTCTCAAAGGTGATCTGTCTCAAAGATGGAAAGATTGGTATGCTCAATTGATATATTCATGATAGCGTCTAACCTCAACTCGGAGAAGGATGAACGTAAAAATGCCCTACTCTTGCATTTCATCGGCAGAGAAGTCTATCCTATCTTCAAATCTTTCAAACTAAACATTAATGAAGTCAGTTTCAATGATTTAGTCAAGAAATTTGAAAGTCAATTCACACCTAAAGTGAATGTTACGGTCGAGCGAATTACTTTCTTTCATCGTCGTCAACAATTGAACGAGACCATTGAGCAATATGCTACAGTTCTGAGAAATTTGAGTCTTCAGTGCAATTTAGGTACTTTGCAAGATAGTATCACAAAGGATATCTTCATTGGAGGACTCAATGAGGAACACCATTTTATCAAGGAAAAGCTCATCATGGAGGAAAAGTCTACTTTGGAGGAAGTCCTAGCTCTTTCCCAAAAACTGAAATTGTCCAAGGAACAGTCTAATTATCTTACTTCGGAAGTCAATGTCTGTAATGTTCGTCCTCATCAAAAGTCAATGTCATACAGGAAGTCTCAGCGAAGTTCTCGATCAGCCACGCATAAAAATCCGTCTGTCAGTCATTTCTCTGGTCCAAGTGGAGATCGTCCTAACGTAAGTCAATCCAACTGGAACGGAAAACGTCATTTTTCATCTGCGTCTTCAGGTCAGTCTTTCAACAATAAATCTCATGCTTCATCATCTTCTCAAATATCTTCTAAATCAAGCTCATGTCCAATTACCAACCGTATATCAGTTTGTGCTAATTGTGGGCAAACTTCACATCGTTTCAAATGCCCGGCTGAAAACGTTAATTGTAATAAATGTAATAAATTGGGTCATTTTTCAAAATTTTGTATCAATCGTAAATTTAACAATCTCAATGTCGAAGACAATGATGAATGTGCTGAATTTAATGATTCCAATTATGATAATAGTGAGGATGATGGTAATGATGATGTCCTTTTTGTTGGTATGTCAAATGTAGGTACTAATTCAAGTACCATTAGCAACAAAAAATGGTTTGTAACTGTTGAATGTAATAATGTTTTACTTAAAGCCCAAGTAGACACGGGGGCGCAAACGAATATGATTTCTTTTGCCAATTTATGTAAATTAAATGTTCCGTCACACAATATCAACCAAACTCTCAATAAAATTGTAACAATTGATGGTCGAGAAATTGATGTCATTGGTGAAATCATTTTAAATCTAAATTTTAATCACAAGACTTATTCGTGTAAATTTCATGTTGCAGATTTTAATTGTGAAACAGTGTTAGGTCTTAATGTGGTTATGCGCATGGATCTTATTAAAGTCATCGGTTCAATGTCTAATGTTGAATCGAAGGACGAAGTAAATAATTTGTGTCAAAAGTATAATAAAGTTTTTAAAGGCATAGGTCTTCTTAAAGATTATGAGGTCAATTTACAAATTGACAGTAAAGTTGAGCCCAAATGTGATCCCCCTAGGAGAGTTCCAATAAAAATTTTAAAGGAACTTAAAAATCATTTAAATGATCTTGTAAATCTAAATATAATTGAAAAAATTGAATATTATACTCCTTGGGTCAGTTCTATTGTCATTACTCGGAAGAAGAATGACTCTATTCGATTATGTCTAGATCCTAGGAACTTGAATAAAGCCATTCTTCGCCCAACTCACTATATTCCCGACACAAATTATGTGTGATCTGAATTGAGAAATGCCAAATATTTTTCAAAGCTAGACATTAGCAGTGGTTTTTGGAATTTGAAGTTAAATACGTCTAGTTCCGATTTATGTGTTTTTAATACTCCTTTTGGGAGGTACAAATTTTTACGTTTGCCTTTTGGGATAAATGCCTCGTCCGAAATCTTTCAAGGTGCTGTTTACGAAAAATTTAAAGATATTAAAAATCTCATCATTTATGTGGATGATTTCTTAATTTATACCAAAACTCGTGAAGAGCATAATAAGATTTTGCAGCAGGTCTTACAGCGTGCTTGTGAAACAGGCATCAAATTTAATTTGCCTAAGTGTAAATTTTTCAAAAAAGAACTTGATTTTTTAGGTGAAATTTATTCTGAAAATCAAATAAAAATTGATCCTAACCGTATTGAAGCTATTCAAAAAATGTCTCCACCGAAAAATGTTACTGAATTGCAAAGATTTTTAGGTGTTATCAATTATGTCCATTCTTTTATTCCCAATCTTTCGCAGAAAACTGAAAATTTGCGTAAGCTTCTGAAAAAGAATCATCTTTGGGAGTGGTCTGAAGTCCACAACAAAGAATTTGAAATTTTAAAATCAATTATAGTTAGTAATCCAGTTTTAACCAATTATGATGTCAATAAACAAGTTGTTCTATCGGTTGATGCATCTAAGGACGCATTAGGCGCTGTCATCACTCAAGATGATAAACCGATAGCGTATGCTTCGTCTACTTTAACACAGTCTCAACAGGTTTGGGGTCAGATTGAAAAGGAACTTCTAGCAATTTATTTTGGTTGTAACAAATTTAATGATTATTTGTACGGTCAAAAGGTCATCGTTCACTCTGACCACAAACCCCTCGAAACTTTGTTCAAGAAAAATTACAAAGACATTCCAATTCGTTTGCAAAGAATAATGCTGAAGTTAGAAAGGTATGATATAGATGTCACTTGGGTGCCAGGTAAAAAACTGGTCATAGCTGACACTCTGAGTAGAGCGCCTCTCTTAAATAACATTTTAAACTCTAAAGAATTGCAAGACGAATTGAATTGCCAAATTGCTTTGTTAGATGTTAAATTGTCAGCGTCTATTTCGGATGCAAAATTAAAAGAGTACAAAACTGAAACCGAAAAAGATGAATCTTTATGTGTTTTAAAAAATTATTTTTTATGTGGATGGCCGGAAACAAAATCCAAAGTTCATGTTTTAGCCAAACCTTATTTTAACATTCGTCACCAAATTTATGTGAAAGATGATTTATTGTTTAATTTAGATTCTATTATTGTTCCTTCCACTTTAAGGTCCCAAGTCTTATCCGTCATTCACGAAGGTCATTTAGGGTATAACTCATCTCTGCGAAGAGCAAAAAACATAGTGTTTTGGCCCTTCATGAATTCTGATATTAAAAATGTAATTGATAATTGTCCTGTCTGTATCAAATATTCTAATTCTAATCCAAGACAACCACTTACACCCCATGAAGTGTCTCTTTTGCCATGGGAAAAAATTGGTATTGATTTATTTGAATTTAACTCGGAGAAGTTCTTCATAGCAGTTGATTATTTTTCCAAGTATCCTGAAGTAATTTCATTAAAAAATGCTACAAGTGCTAAATTTGTCATTAAGGTTTTAAAGTCAATTTTTGCTCGCCATGGTATCCCATTGAACGTAATGTCCGACAACGGTCCTCCGTTTAACGCTAAGGAATTCAATGATTTTTTAACTGAGTGGAATATCAATCATGTGACATCCTCTCCCAACTATCCACAATCTAATGGTCTAGTTGAACGCACTATCCAAACAGTTAAAAAATTAATGAAAAAATGTGCTGAAACTAATCAGGATTTTCATCTAGCCTTGTTAAATTTTCGAAACACCCCCAAACAGGATGGTCCCTCTCCTAATCAATTACTTATGTCAAGACAGGTTAGAACTAAACTCCCATGTTCAAAACAATTATTAAAACCAAATGTTATTAATTTTAAGAATTATGAAAAAACTTTAACTAATAGACAGAATTCTATGATTAATCGCACAAAACACCTGAAGCCTCTCAGTGAACTTAAAGTGAACGATCAAGTTTATTTTCAAAAAACACCCAAAGACGTTTGGATTAAAGCCAAAGTGAAAGAAAAATGTAAGGAACCTAATTCGTATTTGTTAATTACTCCTAATGATAAAACCTTCAGGCGCACTCGTGCTCATATTAAAGCTGTCACAAAAAATGTATCTTTTAACTGTGATACTCCTACCTCTATCTCTGAAAAAGTTTCAGAGAAACGTGTTATAAATGAACCATCTGTATTGAAAATCCCAATTGTACCATCCAATCGAAGTGTAGAATTAAACCCCAAATATTCTAGACAGTCTCCAGAGATCATTGATTTATCATCAGAAACTGAAATCTATTCAACTCCTACGGCATCACCATTAATTCAAGGTACTCCTAAAATGCCAGTCTCTGTTAAACCTAATCGATCGTTAGGTAGGGGTCTTAGGAATAACACAGTGCGTCCTGTAGGTAAAAGAGAAGTGAAACCACCAAAGAAATTTTCCCCTAATTAATATTTTTGTTATTACCTGTGTATGTATTTTTATATGAATAATTTTTAAGAACTGTTATTATGTATGTTCGTTGTGATAAATCTATTTTTATTATGTATGCTCGTTGTGATAAATCTTTTTTTAAAAAAAAAAAAAAAAAAAAAAAAAGGAAGATGTTGTTAGTAATCTTAAGTTGGCAACTATTTCATGTTAGTGTATTTGCCACTAGGTTGGCAACAATGTTTTGAAGATCTAAGAAATAAAATATGGCCTGACTAGCCGATGGTGTGGTCACTTAATTCTCGACATTATTATTTATTTTATCCATCTCCAACATTAATAATTAACACTATTCACCTATTGACTCAGCGTATAATATTTTGCATCAAAGCATAATGCGTCCCTCAGATCAGTGTTGCCAGATTGGGGTGAAAAAACCATATGTCTCACATCGATTGAAATGGGGACGATACGGCTTTTTACCCTCGATCTGGCAACTACGCCTCAAATTGAAGATGCAACTATCACGTCAAAATGTGCTTACATGTGCTTTGAAGTTTGACCATATAATACATTCAACTGATTGTGAGCCGCGCCGCGCGTCGTACCTGGGGGTCACGCAGCGTATTTCAACGTCGTGAAGAATTAAAGCTGAGGCTGCCGTTTTGCGGATCTTAAGAGTGATTTTTTAAAATGATCAATGATTCCACCCGTTGATAAAAAGACAATGCAGGCCATGGTTCAGCACTCAGCAGTGTGAAAATAAACCACGAAAACACTCTGATCTGTGAGTTTTATTTTCAGCCAATGATGGCAGCACCATTGACTTTAAAATTTGATTAATTTGTTTCCATTGTCCAATAATAATTATAGATCAATTGAAAAAAATTCCAGATCCGAGTTTTTTGGGAGGGGGGGTGGGGTCATATTATACAGCGACACTGTTGATCTGGACTGTGAAGTTACTTTTATCAACTGATAGAATCATCGGATAGTTCAAAAATGTCTCTTAATATCAACGGGCATACTTACACGTGAGTGGTTAGAACGTCGAACTATGTTGTCTCTGGTGATTATAGTAAACTATGATGTTTTCGTCCTATCGTTATATTTATTTCGCAGCATGTTACGACAGCAAAATCTTGCATAAGAAATCCATTGCTCCATTGATCGATAAATCTATTTACAAGTTGAAATTGATTTTTTGGAAAATCGATTTTCAAAGTGCGGATCTCATCATCAGAACATTTCAAAATGCTCAGCTTTTTATCAATGTAATAGAACACACGAGTGTCAGAAATGTTAACTTTTCCCCATTCGAACTTTACACGCCAACGATGACTCAAAAGGTAAAAGGGAAGCTTAAGCCGTGTGATTTACATAATGTAAATTAGAATATGCTGGTGAAGAGTACATGAAACTCAAGAGCTCTTAAGGCTGACACATTCCGTGATTCTTAAAGGCAACCATTTAGCTATAACAAATCAACTACATCGGCATTGGGGATTATCAGTAGAATCCGTGCACTAAGTCGCTGAGTGACTGCGTTCCACCTCAACCGGCATATGAGTCGATCAAGAGCAGAAATGAAAAGTTGACCGCGAATTGGTTCTCGGTTCACTAGCTCTTTGTATAAGAGGTGCTTCCAAAAAGAAACTGAACTATTAACTCCTTACGGGCCAAGCCCGAGTAATTGTTTTTCTCTTATAGTCTATTTCACATTGTTCCTGTCTCACGATTCCGAATAAACACGATTCTCAATGTAGACCCGTACAAGATATTGCTTAGTCGGGCGCCTTCAATTTGTCGTTTGGGCAATTCCAACTCCTCTATGAGTACGAATAGTTAACTACCTCCCTTATACATACATTATTTAAAAAAACATACACGACACCATAATAATCATAAACAATAAAGAGTAAGTAAAATTTACCGGAAAAGAACACACAGAATGACACAAATTGTGTGGACTACGAGAAAGGGAGACGATTGTTTACATTCTAACCAACAATATAAATAGACGTTGCCGGCCATCTTTTGGTGCTCGTGGCGTGGTGCATGCATGCAGGGTTGGTTTGCCCATTCGATCGTCATCTTGTAGGCTTTCCTTAAAATGTCTTTTGTGGGTTTATGACAGGGCTTCGAACCGAACCAAACCGCGAACCGAAAACCGCTCCGAACCGCGAACCGAACCGCGAACCGTCTTTCAGAAAAAGTCTCGAGCCGCGGACCGAACCGAACCGCACGGGCTGAACAAAGTTTGAACCGGTTCGACCATTTACCGAAAGCGGTTCTAATTATAGTGACTATAGACTCTTTATAAGACTATCTTTATCAATTGAGACATCAATAACACGGTGCAACAAAATTTGGGTTTTGCTCTGTCCCCCTGACGAAACCTATTTTTCTCGATCCCATGGTTGTTAAAACGAAGGAAAATCGCCGTCAGAACCCCACATCTTGGGCGGGAGGGCTAAAAACCCGCCATTTTTGAATTTTCGCCAATTTTGCATACCTTTGATCGAAGAACTTGATTTTTTAGGTGAAATTTATTCTGAAAATAAATAAAATTGATCCTAACCGTATTGAAGCTATTCAAAAAATGTCTCCACCGAAAAATGTTACTGAATTGCAAAGATTTTTAGGTGTTATCAATTATGTCCATTCTTTTATTCCCAATCTTTCGCAGAAAACTGAAAATTTGCGTAAGCTTCTGAAAAAGAATCATCTTTGGGAGTGGTCTGAAGTCCACAACAAAGAATTTGAAATTTTAAAATCAATTATAGTTAGTAATCCAGTTTTAACCAATTATGATGTCAATAAACAAGTTGTTCTATCGGTTGATGCATCTAAGGACGCATTAGGCGCTGTCATCACTCAAGATGATAAACCGATAGCGTATGCTTCGTCTACTTTAACACAGTCTCAACAGGTTTGGGGTCAGATTGAAAAGGAACTTCTAGCAATTTATTTTGGTTGTAACAAATTTAATGATTATTTGTACGGTCAAAAGGTCATCGTTCACTCTGACCAAAAACCCCCTCGAAACTTTGTTCAAGAAAAATTACAAAGACATTCCAATTCGTTTGCAAAGAATAATGCTGAAGTTAGAAAGGTATGATATAGATGTCACTTGGGTGCCAGGTAAAAAACTGGTCATAGCTGACACTCTGAGTAGAGCGCCTCTCTAAATAACATTTTAAACTCTAAAGAATTGCAAGACGAATTGAATTGCCAAATTGCTTTGTTAGATGTTAAATTGTCAGCGTCTATTTCGGATGCAAAATTAAAAGAGTACAAAACTGAAACCGAAAAAGATGAATCTTTATGTGTTTTAAAAAATTATTTTTTATGTGGATGGCCGGAAACAAAATCCAAAGTTCATGTTTTAGCCAAACCTTATTTTAACATTCGTCACCAAATTTATGTGAAAGATGATTTATTGTTTAATTTAGATTCTATTATTGTTCCTTCCACTTTAAGGTCCCAAGTCTTATCCGTCATTCACGAAGGTCATTTAGGGTATAACTCATCTCTGCGAAGAGCAAAAAACATAGTTTTTTGGCCCTTCATGAATTCTGATATTAAAAATGTAATTGATAATTGTCCTGTCTGTATCAAATATTCTAATTCTAATCCAAGACAACCACTTACACCCCATGAAGTGTCTCTTTTGCCATGGGAAAAAATTGGTATTGATTTATTTGAATTTAACTCGGAGAAGTTCTTCATAGCAGTTGATTATTTTTCCAAGTATCCTGAAGTAATTTCATTAAAAAATGCTACAAGTGCTAAATTTGTCATTAAGGTTTTAAAGTCAATTTTTGCTCGCCATGGTATCCCATTGAACGTAATGTCCGACAACGGTCCTCCGTTTAACGCTAAGGAATTCAATGATTTTTTAACTGAGTGGAATATCAATCATGTGACATCCTCTCCCAACTATCCACAATCTAATGGTCTAGTTGAACGCACTATCCAAACAGTTAAAAAATTAATGAAAAAATGTGCTGAAACTAATCAGGATTTTCATCTAGCCTTGTTAAATTTTCGAAACACCCCCAAACAGGATGGTCCCTCTCCTAATCAATTACTTATGTCAAGACAGGTTAGAACTAAACTCCCATGTTCAAAACAATTATTAAAACCAAATGTTATTAATTTTAAGAATTATGAAAAAACTTTAACTAATAGACAGAATTCTATGATTAATCGCACAAAACACCTGAAGCCTCTCAGTGAACTTAAAGTGAACGATCAAGTTTATTTTCAAAAAACACCCAAAGACGTTTGGATTAAAGCCAAAGTGAAAGAAAAATGTAAGGAACCTAATTCGTATTTGTTAATTACTCCTAATGATAAAACCTTCAGGCGCACTCGTGCTCATATTAAAGCTGTCACAAAAAATGTATCTTTTAACTGTGATACTCCTACCTCTATCTCTGAAAAAGTTTCAGAGAAACGTGTTATAAATGAACCATCTGTATTGAAAATCCCAATTGTACCATCCAATCGAAGTGTAGAATTAAACCCCAAATATTCTAGACAGTCTCCAGAGATCATTGATTTATCATCAGAAACTGAAATCTATTCAACTCCTACGGCATCACCATTAATTCAAGGTACTCCTAAAATGCCAGTCTCTGTTAAACCTAATCGATCGTTAGGTAGGGGTCTTAGGAATAACACAGTGCGTCCTGTAGGTAAAAGAGAAGTGAAACCACCAAAGAAATTTTCCCCTAATTAATATTTTTGTTATTACCTGTGTATGTATTTTTATATGAATAATTTTTAAGAACTGTTATTATGTATGTTCGTTGTGATAAATCTATTTTTATTATGTATGCTCGTTGTGATAAATCTTTTTTTAAAAAAAAAAAAAAAAAAAAAAAAAGGAAGATGTTGTTAGTAATCTTAAGTTGGCAACTATTTCATGTTAGTGTATTTGCCACTAGGTTGGCAACAATGTTTTGAAGATCTAAGAAATAAAATATGGCCTGACTAGCCGATGGTGTGGTCACTTAATTCTCGACATTATTATTTATTTTATCCATCTCCAACATTAATAATTAACACTATTCACCTATTGACTCAGCGTATAATATTTTGCATCAAAGCATAATGCGTCCCTCAGATCAGTGTTGCCAGATTGGGGTGAAAAAACCATATGTCTCACATCGATTGAAATGGGGACGATACGGCTTTTTACCCTCGATCTGGCAACTACGCCTCAAATTGAAGATGCAACTATCACGTCAAAATGTGCTTACATGTGCTTTGAAGTTTGACCATATAATACATTCAACTGATTGTGAGCCGCGCCGCGCGTCGTACCTGGGGGTCACGCAGCGTATTTCAACGTCGTGAAGAATTAAAGCTGAGGCTGCCGTTTTGCGGATCTTAAGAGTGATTTTTTAAAATGATCAATGATTCCACCCGTTGATAAAAAGACAATGCAGGCCATGGTTCAGCACTCAGCAGTGTGAAAATAAACCACGAAAACACTCTGATCTGTGAGTTTTATTTTCAGCCAATGATGGCAGCACCATTGACTTTAAAATTTGATTAATTTGTTTCCATTGTCCAATAATAATTATAGATCAATTGAAAAAAATTCCAGATCCGAGTTTTTTGGGAGGGGGGGTGGGGTCATATTATACAGCGACACTGTTGATCTGGACTGTGAAGTTACTTTTATCAACTGATAGAATCATCGGATAGTTCAAAAATGTCTCTTAATATCAACGGGCATACTTACACGTGAGTGGTTAGAACGTCGAACTATGTTGTCTCTGGTGATTATAGTAAACTATGATGTTTTCGTCCTATCGTTATATTTATTTCGCAGCATGTTACGACAGCAAAATCTTGCATAAGAAATCCATTGCTCCATTGATCGATAAATCTATTTACAAGTTGAAATTGATTTTTTGGAAAATCGATTTTCAAAGTGCGGATCTCATCATCAGAACATTTCAAAATGCTCAGCTTTTTATCAATGTAATAGAACACACGAGTGTCAGAAATGTTAACTTTTCCCCATTCGAACTTTACACGCCAACGATGACTCAAAAGGTAAAAGGGAAGCTTAAGCCGTGTGATTTACATAATGTAAATTAGAATATGCTGGTGAAGAGTACATGAAACTCAAGAGCTCTTAAGGCTGACACATTCCGTGATTCTTAAAGGCAACCATTTAGCTATAACAAATCAACTACATCGGCATTGGGGATTATCAGTAGAATCCGTGCACTAAGTCGCTGAGTGACTGCGTTCCACCTCAACCGGCATATGAGTCGATCAAGAGCAGAAATGAAAAGTTGACCGCGAATTGGTTCTCGGTTCACTAGCTCTTTGTATAAGAGGTGCTTCCAAAAAGAAACTGAACTATTAACTCCTTACGGGCCAAGCCCGAGTAATTGTTTTTCTCTTATAGTCTATTTCACATTGTTCCTGTCTCACGATTCCGAATAAACACGATTCTCAATGTAGACCCGTACAAGATATTGCTTAGTCGGGCGCCTTCAATTTGTCGTTTGGGCAATTCCAACTCCTCTATGAGTACGAATAGTTAACTACCTCCCTTATACATACATTATTTAAAAAAACATACACGACACCATAATAATCATAAACAATAAAGAGTAAGTAAAATTTACCGGAAAAGAACACACAGAATGACACAAATTGTGTGGACTACGAGAAAGGGAGACGATTGTTTACATTCTAACCAACAATATAAATAGACGTTGCCGGCCATCTTTTGGTGCTCGTGGCGTGGTGCATGCATGCAGGGTTGGTTTGCCCATTCGATCGTCATCTTGTAGGCTTTCCTTAAAATGTCTTTTGTGGGTTTATGACAGGGCTTCGAACCGAACCAAACCGCGAACCGAAAACCGCTCCGAACCGCGAACCGAACCGCGAACCGTCTTTCAGAAAAAGTCTCGAGCCGCGGACCGAACCGAACCGCACGGGCTGAACAAAGTTTGAACCGGTTCGACCATTTACCGAAAGCGGTTCTAATTATAGTGACTATAGACTCTTTATAAGACTATCTTTATCAATTGAGACATCAATAACACGGTGCAACAAAATTTGGGTTTTGCTCTGTCCCCCTGACGAAACCTATTTTTCTCGATCCCATGGTTGTTAAAACGAAGGAAAATCGCCGTCAGAACCCCACATCTTGGGCGGGAGGGCTAAAAACCCGCCATTTTTGAATTTTCGCCAATTTTGCATACCTTTGATCGATTTTTCCAATTTTTCGGTACAAAAACCAATCGAACAAAAATATCTAATTAATGCATCTGAAAGAGCATTAAATTTGCTACAAATCCGTGTAATCAGATTCATTTTACTATATTTTTTTCTTTGGAATAATTACGCATATTCCGAAAAATTACCCTCAAAAATTGCCCAAAAAAATCGACTTTTCCTCAGTTTTTCCCTTATATATTCAGATCCAGAAATTCAATGTCAAGTCCGTTTTCATAGTCTTAAAGCGCATAAAATTTGCTACAAAACCACTGCAATAATCATCGTTTATTCAATTATTTGGCGTCGTCAGGTGCCATACAATGAGTGCTCAAAAACGTCAATTTTTGCGATTTTTCTCCTCATATAGACTACCATTCAAACCCAAATCGCTCCAGGTCAACCCTATGAGAAGAATGCACCACTTTTTTCTTGAAAATTGAAAATATGGCTGATGGGAAACAATAATTGAACACCTTGGAGCCCTCTGCTTTCCGAAAAACTCCAGATTTTGAGAGAAAATCATCTTTTTACATACTTCGAAAGAGCTGCAAATTTTCGCCTATTTTCTCTCGTTTTTCAATGCGGTGTTACCTACTACGCCCGAATGAGCAAAGTTTCGCAATGATTGTGCAGAGCTAGACTTCGAATTTTTTGCTCTCCTCAGTGAAATACCGTATCTTAATGGTTTAAATTTGAAGGTTAAAGAAGGCGTTTCGTGTATTGGGTAATCGGGAGTTGTGTTAGGCTCAAGATTAGGTGGCCCTGAAAAGGGCTGTTTTGAAGGGGAAAAGAGATGGGTTGTTTCATCTCCCACAAGGAATGGGCTGAGAATAAACAATTTTCATTTTTTCAGGGATGATAGAGCGATGCGTAGGGAGTTTGAAAATGCTCATTTTTTTTTTTAGCCCCCCCCCCAAGAACCGGGGGGGTTGGGGGTCAATGGAAAAACAATGTTTGGCCATAACTTTTAAAAGCTTACAGATAACGAAATATATTTTTTTTTTGCAAAGAAAGAATCATTGAAATACCTGTCTGTTGATGTATAACATGGGTAACAAGTTGTAAAGCCTCCAATTTTCATCAAGATATTGCCTTTTCAAAATTTAGAAAATTTGAAAAATCAGATTTTTTACAATTCTCAATTCGGATTGGACGGAGGAAAACCAAAATCGCCCAAAAGAAATCTCTTGTCTACCCAGTTAAAACGAGTCCACGAGATTGATTTCAGGAAACCGTTCGTCTTCGAGTTATGTAGTTTTAAAGTCAACCTCTATCTGCTAGGCAGCCATCTTTGGCAGATAAAAAGTTTCAAAGTGTCAGAAATTGCTATTCTTGCGTTTTCAGGGATAACGTTGTTATCCGTTACCGTAACGACGAAGCCGAAAAAAATAATTCCTCCGCATGGAGTCGACCAAATTCGATGACAATTGAAAATGGCGGGCTTTTTAGGTCGCAGAATTAAATTCCACCATCAGGTTTGAAAAAATGTTTAAACCATGGCTGCCTAGCAGATAGAGGTTGACTTTAAAACTTCATAACTCGAAGACGAACGGTTTCCTGAAATCAATCTCGTGGACTCGTTTTAACTGGGAAGACAAGAGATTTCTTTTGGGCGATTTTGGTTTTCCTCCGTCCAATCCGAATTGAGAATTGTAAAAAATCTGATTTTTCAAATTTTCTAAATTTTGAAAAGGCAATATCTTGATGAAAATTGGAGGCTTTACAACTTGTTACCCATGTTATACATCAACAGACAGGTATTTCAATGATTCTTTCTTTGCAAAAAAAAATATATTTCGTTATCTGTAAGCTTTTAAAAGTTATGGCCAAACATTGTTTTTCCATTGACCCCCAATCCCCCCGGTTCTTGGGGGGGGGGGGGGGGCTAAAAAAAAAATGAGCATTTTCAAACTCCCTACGCATCGCTCTATCATCCCTGAAAAAATGAAAATTGTTTATTCTCAGCCCATTCCTTGTGGGAGATGAAACAACCCATCTCTTTTCCCCTTCAAAACAGCCCTTTTCAGGGCCACCTAATCTTGAGCCTAACACAACTCCCGATTACCCAATACACGAAACGCCTTCTTTAACCTTCAAATTTAAACCATTAAGATACGGTATTTCACTGAGGAGAGCAAAAAATTCGAAGTCTAGCTCTGCACAATCATTGCGAAACTTTGCTCATTCGGGCGTAGTAGGTAACACCGCATTGAAAAACGAGAGAAAATAGGCGAAAATTTGCAGCTCTTTCGAAGTATGTAAAAAGATGATTTTCTCTCAAAATCTGGAGTTTTTCGGAAAGCAGAGGGCTCCAAGGTGTTCAATTATTGTTTCCCATCAGCCATATTTTCAATTTTCAAGAAAAAAGTGGTGCATTCTTCTCATAGGGTTGACCTGGAGCGATTTGGGTTTGAATGGTAGTCTATATGAGGAGAAAAATCGCAAAAATTGACGTTTTTGAGCACTCATTGTATGGCACCTGACGACGCCAAATAATTGAATAAACGATGATTATTGCAGTGGTTTTGTAGCAAATTTTATGCGCTTTAAGACTATGAAAACGGACTTGACATTGAATTTCTGGATCTGAATATATAAGGGAAAAACTGAGGAAAAGTCGATTTTTTTGGGCAATTTTTGAGGGTAATTTTTCGGAATATGCGTAATTATTCCAAAGAAAAAAATATAGTAAAATGAATCTGATTACACGGATTTGTAGCAAATTTAATGCTCTTTCAGATGCATTAATTAGATATTTTTGTTCGATTGGTTTTTGTACCGAAAAATTGGAAAAATCGATCAAAGGTATGCAAAATTGGCGAAAATTCAAAAATGGCGGGTTTTTAGCCCTCCCGCCCAAGATGTGGGGTTCTGACGGCGATTTTACTTCGTTTTAACAACCATGGGATCGAGAAAAATGGGTTTCGTCAGGGGGACAGACAGGCTGTTGCACAGTGTAATCTAAAAAAATAAGCTGCAGGAAAATGTAATACGAAGTTGATGATGTTCTGCTCCTGAAAGCAAAAATAATTGTCAGTAACAAGAAAGAATAGTTAAAAAGTGAAAAACGTGAAATCATATGTTTGTTAGAAGTATTTTTTCACTCAAATTTGCTTTTTAAGTTGAACCGGTTCGAACCGAACCTTCTATCCCCGTGAACCCAAACCGCAAACGAACCGATTTTAATTGCGAAAATCGAACCGTGAACCGAACCGAACCTTTGTTGCCGGTTCTAAGCCCTGATTTATGAAAGGATTTTGAGATTTTGATTGATTTTGATTTGATATTGAGCTTTCAATGTGATTTTCACGCAATTTTACACCATAATTAACCCTCCATAACGCTGTCGCAAAAGTATGCAATAGACCTATTTCATTAAGAAGGGGGGTTAACAAATAAAAAAAGTTCTTAACGAAACACATTCAAAACGATCAAACAACCAATTTTAATCTCTGTTCTTATGGATGAATGGTTTGCATATGTATTCCACTTAGTGTGTATACAGTAAAAATGTGCTCGTGACTTCGTTGCTTCAATATTACATGGTTGAATTCAGGAGCAATAAATCAAGGTGGATAAGTAGCTGGACTGTCAAATTACTTTAACGCTCAGATTGGTTTGTGAATACACCACAAACGCACATTCGCATACACAGCTGCGTAAATACTCCATTCGAGAAAATGTCGCGGTCATGCATGCGTGGCTGTATCACGGACTCGCAGCTCAGTGGAGTGAGGCAATGGAAGAAGTCAGGCATGGAATATATATGTATATATATTACTAAAAAACAAATTTGAATGTTTTAACAGTAAAAAAAAATATGAAAGGTGATTCTTATAGAAAATCTTACAATAAAACCAATAAAACCGCTTTCAAACTTTTGCGTTTCGTATTAACTAAGATATACACATTTAAAATCGCCACGATATTTGTCCTTCCTCTCCAATGGGTCTGTTGCATACTTTTGCTACAACAATATAGAACCTTGATTCTTATGTAAAATTCGGCGAAAATAACGATGCGCACATTAAAAACGTTCAAAATCCACTCATTAACTCAGGAAATCACTTCAATTTCAAACAGCCCGAGCTACACTAGACACTATTTGCACCGGTATACTACTACATAGACGGAACCACCGTGCATAAGTAAACAACATCGTAACTACAAAATGATGGAATTCCCTTCTAAATACATGAACTATTGGCTGCATTTGCTGTCTGGTCTTTTCGGTTTATCAAAGATTACAAAATAATAAAAGAAATACGTATACGCATCTAAACGAAAAATTCAAATGTTTGTAAGTTCTGTTCATGTTTACATAAACGAGATGGTTCCATCTATGTAGTTATAAGTCGGTGACATAGTGTCTAGTGTAGCGCGGGTTGTTTGAAATGGAGGGTATTTTCTGAGTTAATGAGTGGATTTTGAAAGTTTTCAATGTGCGCATCGTTATTTTCGCCGAATTTTACGTTTGAAACAAAGAGTTATATTGATGTAGCAAAAGTACGCAACATACCCATTGACTCGCACCACTTTGCGCCGTCGAGTAAACAACGATTTTAACAATCCTCGTGACGTGTTATGCGTGTCATAGATATTCTACTTATGAGGGCATTGAGGAAACGCACCAAAGAAAAAAATCGAACCGTTTCAAAGCTATTGAGTTTCAGTATTTTGCTTGTTATCCCTTCTTTGGCTCTCAAAGAATTTCAAACATAAGACTATAAATGTTTAAAAATAAATATATACTAGCAGCCGTATAGATAGACTAACCTCCCCCATGTCAGCAATTAGAACAAACCTACCCAATCTTACTCTTACTGACAACTTGCCCGTCCCATACATGCAGTCAGGTACCAGCCCCCGCCGCACCGGTGCGCGATGCGACCATCAAATGAGCTACCCTCCCCTCAGTGAAATCTGGAACACAACTTTAGTCTCACCCAAAGGCAAATTGTGCCTCCTTTCGAAATTTTTCGATTGTGAGACCATCTTTAACGCAATTTTAACGTAATTTCTTGCAGAAGAGTTTCTTAACTTTCGTCAAAAATGGAGGTCGATGTATTTTATTTTCAGTCTACAGCCGGAGTGAAAATTAGCGTTTTCTCAGAGATTTAATAGAATTTACTACACTCCAGTCGTGGTATTTACTTTACCTCTTGAGGCGAATCTTCGGTGTTTAGTATGACAATTTCTACCACCAGAGGGCTATACCGTTCGATTAATGTCGAATTACATTACTTTTATTTTAGTTTAATTTTTAGTTCTTCTATACACCACGAAAAATAAAGCACGGTACGATTAACCATTCGCATAGCTGATGTTTGCGTCAGCCAGAAAGTATGGTTAATCTTACCAGAGTATGGTAAATGCGACGTAACCTTGTGGTAAAATTAGAATACCTAACTATGATTGCTCATTCTATACCTATCTGGTGCATTTTATGATACACTCTGGGTGAAGTTTACCATACTTTTTGGCTGGCGCCAAAATCTGATAAGCGTATGATTAATGGTATCGTTCTTTTTTCGGTGGCATCATACAATGAATTCCAAAATATGTTAAGAGAATACACAAAAATAAAGGGAAAAATGCAGTTAAAGTTGTGCAGGTTTATTGCATTTTAAAATGAAATAGAAATGGAATTTTATCCTCTCCGTGTAAAATTGTCAAAGATTCCCTCAGTATTTTTACTGTACTATCTATACATATATTGTTCTTGATAAATTTATCTATTATTTTTCAAAGAGTTTTATATTTTTTTAAGGCGTATATTCGAAAGGGTATCCTCTTAAACTCTGAAATACCTGGAAGCAGCCAAATTCTGTTAAATTGGCCGAGAAATGAAGGAATGAAAATTTGTACTTGTATATACTTTCTTTTGCAGGTCATAGTACGCATGGGTGGAGCCAGAAATTTGGCAATTGTGGTTTCCATTTGAATGTATGAGAAACAATCGATTTTTGAGGGGGCCATGGCCCAATTCTTAATCGATTCTTTATCATACATTCAAATGGGAAGAATCCACAATTGCCTAATTTCTGGCTCCGCCCATGATAGTACGTATTGTAAGTATTGCACCACGTACTCACTCACGGAAAAAAATCAGTGGTAAAATTAACCATAGCATAGTTGATTTTGGCACCTCCTACAAAGTATGGTAAATTTCACCTGATGTCTGGCATGATGAGGTACACTTTTGGTCAACGCATCCATCTGCGCGTTATATTAAACTGGTAGTGTGCTTCATCATACCAAACATCAGGTGAAATTTACCATACTTTGTAGGAGGTGCCAAAATCAACTATGCTATGGTTAATTTTACCACTGATTTTTTTCCGTGCTGTACCACATATTGTAACGTGCTTTTTTTTCCTCGGCATCATACGATGAATTCTAAAATATTTTGAGGAAATATGCAAAAATTAAATAAGTAAATGCAATTAGTAAATGGTACGCAGATTTAATCGAGCTAAAATGAAAAAGCGCAATGCAATTTTAACCTCGCCCTGTGATTGCTAAAGAGCGCCTTATTGTTAGTCACTTTATGCTAATCCACCTCGATATATGCCATGGACATTAATTGAACGATTTTATTGATGAAAAAGAAGAAATAAAAATAAGATTGCGCCTTTTATCTCTCTCACGTACATTTTTCGAGGTTGAAGCAAGATCGAGTCCTCCGTATTCAAATTACGCGCTCGGCATCACATCGCCAGCGTCCATCGAGAGCCGTTCGGTTCCCGCGATACCTCTCTAGTAATTTATTTGAACCTATATATCGGTCCCCCCTCGTTTCTCGAAGTCCTATTCTCCTTTTGTCTAATCGTATTCATCGAATACCCGCGGAAAGCACTTTGATCGGAGCGAAGCCTACCTTGAATTATAACTCTCAGAGGGATTTCGACGCGGCAACGTTGCCTTTTATAGGTGAAAGAGCCAGCCGAGTCGAGATTTTATAACCCCCCACGTGCGCGGTGCGCTCCGCTCTGAAACTCTGCTAATCAATGCAGCCGTATTAAAAGATCAAAACGGACACCGCCCCCGACGGACTCTCCCCCGGAGAAGGGGGGAGGGGGAGAGGCAAGGGTAGTGGAATTCCGATTACGCGATGAATTGCAAATCTCTCAATCATCAACGCGAACCGAACGGGAACAGAACGGGAACAGGAACTAAATCAGCGTTGCCATGCTTTCAACGGCGGATTTTTTTTTTTTTTTTTTTTTTTCAGTTTGAACAAATCACAGCGCTCATTTTACACAGGGTGTTTCAGGTTGAACGTCACACTGAGAGAAATCACTTCTTCAAAAGCAAGGAAACACGTTTACTTGTGGCAGTTTTCCTTGCCCGAAGTAAAGTTCTGATTTCATGAATGGGGAATCACTGTCACGACAATTAATTTTTTAACTGTAGCAGCAGACATTTTCCTTGGGTTAAAGGAATTCTCCCTTAGTCAATATTTCACTGTGCAGTTTCTTTAAAACACAAACGAAATACACCTTGGATTTAAAAAAAAATGTATCAGTCCAAGGAATTCTGGATCCGATTTTTCAAGTCAAAAATAAGATAATTTTTTCATATGTATAAACATGGGTCTTAAAGTGCTTCCCTTCTGAGCTAAATTTTTTTTTTAAGTTTCAAAAAAATGTAGTTGTTTTTTCTTTAAATTGTAACTAAAGTCGTGAATAAAATTTCACTCACATTTTAGACTCTGCGTATTTGCAAGAGTGAAATTCATTAGAGCTCTTAAAATAATCATAAAATCAGTCTGACTGTACTTTCCTGGCACTCTTCTGAATGTCATATTATTGATCAGAATTTCACAAAATTTATGAAAGATTGCATAAACCCTAATAATGATTTTTGGTCTCTTTGAGTTCCGATTGAGACAATCGACGTGGAAATTAGAAACGTCAGCTCTTTGATCATGATTGCAGGCGTTACAAAAAACTGATGATTAGCGACGGCTTGCGGCTGTCCTAGCGACAGGCAATTTATTTTTCCCCAAACTTTGACAAACCGTAGCTCAGAGAGGAAGCCTTTTAATACCCACGTTTTGTATGGAAGAATAGTCTTATTTTGGCTTGGAAAATTGGCTTCAAAATTCCTTGACGTTGAATCTGAAACACCCCGTATATAAGACAGCTAGGCTGGACTCAGATAACTCGAAGTTTATACTTATGATTCTAAATATGGCACCATAAGCTACGCTAATCAGGGCACGATCGGTATGAAGCACGCAGTTCTGAGGAGAGCACAAGTGGACTCCTCCACAGTTCATCATGTGTACAATATATGAATACTCTGACAAATAGCGTCCTCTAACAGTTAGAGCTCTCAATTATAGACCACTATTAGAACCAATTTCATACACACTCATATACGATGTATGATCCCACAGAAAATTTTGTCTGTGAGATATCATTTGACCCAGATAGTTTTCTGGGGGGGGGGGGCGCGGGCGGCTCACCAGTGAAATTTGAAGCATTGCAGGGAGTACTTTTAGGCTACTTTGTGCCTAACCATTTGGAATTCTGGAAGGGGGTAGGGTCAGTGGGCACGACCTGGATCAGCCTTTGGGTCCCTGACATCAACCATAGCATTATATACCGCAGGCAAGTTCTGGTGGAGGAAATTGCAGTGCTCCTATATTATTCCGTCTTTAAAATATCGTTTTTGCAAATAATTGTTTCCTCCGAAGAAACTTGCGGGCTAGATTTGCGAAGCTCTGCTATATTGCGCAGACAGTGACGTTGCGTGCAATATAGCATTGCTGCGTTCCGTCCATTTAAATGTATGAAAAAAGTCGAACCATTGAAGGTGCGCTGTTCGCTTCTTCGATTTGATATTTTGCGTGGAATTAAATGCTCGAAATTCACCGTTGCCAGATTTCATGTGACACCACTGTGTGAAGCCCTTATAAATTAAGAATGCATGGAGTTTCGCAAGATTATATATTTTACGCATGTTTCTTAGCTGTGACAAATATTCAAAAACAGACTCAAACTTCAGGCATATACCATACCTAGTCACCAAAATTAACTTTAAATTGCATTAAGTGTGGATGGAACCTTGTACGGAAAAATCCAAAAGATATTGAGATCGATAAAGTCTTTGAAAAATAATGGCCTTTTTATTCATCACATTTTTCTATCCGTCCGATCAAAAACCAATTTTCTCGCATGTGAGATTGAACACAAATATCCTCTCTAAGGCCAATATAAATCTTTCACGGTTAATGCCAACTGCTGTTTGATTGGTTTATAATTTGATTCTGAATTAAATAAATTAAGATAAAAAATTAAAACTAATTTTTCCTTCCATAGGAGACTACTGCCCGGCGACCGGGGGCACCACGCACCCCTACCCCACACACCCTCAGCGGCCTCAGTACGGCCCAGCGACACAAATGTTATTTACTGCAGTCGACTTTATGACGTATGCTATAAGGTTCAATTCATAAAAGTTAGTTGATACTCCCCCCCCCCTTCTTCCAACTCCCCTGCAAATTGTCAATTTTTATTGATTTTAAAATCTCCCTGAAACGTTAGTCTAAAATAACTTCAACTGAAGTGGGAAATGCGTCCGTTAGGCTGTAAATCCATTTGTCATCTCGTGCCAACTCCTATAGTCAAACGAGCCCAAATAACCAATGACAAAGCTACCAAGCATACTGTAAATTTGGCAACGCTCGTATGCATGGACTCTGCGAACAAGGAGCTCTCAGCGTTTTCGAATTCCCTCATGATCGAGCCAGGAGAGACCTGAGCGGAGTTTGAAATTCAACCCGATGAACCGCCGATGAATGGGCTCGTGAAATCGTTTTTTATTCGCTTTTATCCCCCCCCCCCCTCTTCACCACAAACTCTTGGTCTGTTTCACCGTGCCGTACCACTCCAGAGCATTACTACATTTACGATGTCAATCCGCTATCGACGAATGGTCAATACAGTATAGTGTATCCGAAAAAAAGAACCCCGACTAAAGTAACGCGTGGTCACGTGCGATTATTCGCGCTTTGTTGTAAAGTTTAAGGTGGGAACTCAGACCAACATAACAGAAATCCAGTTTTAGAAGTGGAATCTAGATTAATACAGTTAGATTCATAAATAGAAAAAATGTAAAACTTTATAAATCCCACAAACTCTATATAAAAAAGATCCCAGTCTCCACCGTCTAAAGAACAAAAAAAAAAAACTAGAAAACACCCCCACCCCAAAAGCAACACGCCAACACCTAAAATAACCAATCTGTTTAAATTAACTAGAAGCATTTCACTAACAATAATGCTACAAACATATATAAATAAGACTATCAGCCCCCTATATATATATTTATATGATTCTTTTGACTTTATTCCCCAGCTGACGATTTTGCGCCCATCTCCAAATCATTTGATTTATTATTTGTCGCAGGCAAATAGCAATTGTTGGCAATTTTAGCAATCGGCTTACGATTTGCCTAGGCAATGAGCAAGCTGTTTATTTATAATCAGAAACACTTCAGATCAAGCGTAATGGTGGCTTACAGAATAGTTGTATCGAGATTTACTTTAGCTCATTCTAAAGCTAATAAGCTAATAAGCTAATGAGCATATTGATGCCCACAAATTAAGTTTTTCTCAACTAGTCATTTTTTATGAACTTTTAAAGCGATTGAATGCAGGCACTAAAACACCATTGGTAAAAAACTAACCAAAATAAACCTGATCTGATAAAATCACTATTTTCGTCAGCTTATTATTAGCTTTCAAATGAGCTAAAGTAAATCTCGATACATAATCATTCTGTAAGTCACCATTTCGCTTGGACTAAATTTTGTATATGATCTTAAATAAAAGATTTGCTCTTTACCTAGGCAAATCGCTGGCCGAATTGTTAATTATGCCTAGATTGCTATTTGCCTGCGACCTATAGATAGATATATGGTGGATATAAATATACAGGAATGTTGTGAGCCGAATTGCGTCTCAAAGTGAGCTGTGATTGGTCAATTTACTTGTTTGATATAAACGGGGACTCTTTTTGATGGATTACATTTTTTGAATCATGATCGCTGATTGTTGAACCAGCTCCGCAACTCTCCAAATAGACTAGTGCATTTACCTACAAGCGAATGTTAGACAAATCAAATATATTTTGCTGATACATTTCGTAACTCTGCAAGACTCAAGAGTCGATTAATATTTTTCAAACTCCCATTGATTTTATAAATCTCTTTACTAATTATTCGACAAGCTTCCTCACGACACTCCAGCCGATAAACCAATAGTGAATGGATTCGAGAAATTGTTTTGAATACTATAAACCCTCTCGAGAGTGTTCGATGAATGGAAGCGTTTTATAGGTTACGCTAGCTGCACTGGTATCCCACCAAGAAATAAAAACCTATAGTGGGTACTCCATGTAAGCCTTTTGAGTGAATAAATTACCGTATATTAATTAGAGGGAGCTTTACTTTGCGAATGCTACGGAGGCGAAATTTTGAAATCAACATGCTAAAAATTATAATCATGAAATTAGAAATTTCAATTTTTTGATGCGTAGAAATTTTCAAAACATTTGTCTATGGTGGGAAAAAAAACCCCCCATGCTTGGAACAAACAATGGTACAGAAAAGATACATATTAAGAAACAAATCAAGTGCTCTGATTGATTTTGCAAGCAAAAACGTTAATTGGTCAGTTCTCGGATCGTTTCAGTTTTTACCCTAGTACCGATGCTCAGGAAGTAGATAACTTATCGCGCACGGCTGTTCTGTTTTAGTCTAACCTCCATAATGAAGGCGCTTCTATAACTATCTCGTTTTTTCTTTTCATCCATTTTTATTAACGCTCGGTGTTGATACTTCTACATTTATCGCAGCATGTTTGACTAGCTTTCTCTCGTAGAAATTTAACTAATTCCAATTATTTTTCGAATACTATCAACCTGTAAGTTTTATTTAACTATTTTTTCTTTTCTTTTTTTTTATCCTAGATAAAAATGACTATACTATAAATACAAGAAACGACAAGAATGGATCTGTTCCGTGCTTACCTTTGCTTTATCAATATAACACATTGATACTGAAGTAATATTTTGCAAATATAAATCAATTTTTTTTTTTTTTTTTTTAGAGCATGAGTGTCATGCTCTATTGAAATCGTTTCTACAAGGTCAATAATGATTTTCTTATAGGAACGGCATGGTTCGGGGGTCCGCTCGGGGGATCGCTTGGTTTCAGTATCGAGAACGGGTCCTCGAGGACCGATTGACCCATGTGATTCCGCCAATCCGGTGTCCTCCCAATTTGTCGCTTTTTCTTTGTGGCGGGAGTTTTTGGCCAAGATTGAGGTTAAGCATTTTTGGGAATGTAATTACGTTACTAATTTGGATCAGACTTCAACGAAATCTTCTGTATGAGATATTGGGGTTTTATATCAGAGGATTGTGTCCATGTTTCGTGTATTCTGCGATTTAAAATGCATTTAGATGATTTAAAATTTCCAATCCTGTTATTGTTGATGTTTCGGTCCGCTAAAAGAGTTCGTTTGGGGAACGCGATCGGCGTTGCGTTTTAAGGTGAATCCTCAGCGACCTGTAGTAAGATTCTCATCCGCTAGATAACGTCACTGTTCCGCGGTCCAGAAACCATGCTTTTTCCGCCTTTAATCGTTAATTGCGAGAGCTAGAGTTAACTTTTCGAAAATGTAAGAACGTTGCGTTCTAGATCAAATCCTAAGGAAAATTTTTAAAACCATTCCGAGCCATGGACGAAGATATAACTAAGGACTGCCGACTTCCTATCTCCGCCCGTGTTAAAACCTGTTAGCGGGTTTTCGAGCGCGACCGCAGCGCTCCAAGCAGCAATAAGGGTCAACTAAAAGCGAACCGCTGCAGCGGTGGCCGCTCCGGCTCCCTTTCTCCCATGCCTTCCCGCAAATGTATACCGTGTAGGTAATTTGAATCACGATTGAACGAAGGGAACAAATGATCAGCGAATTAAAAGGAAGCAAAATCCGCTAAAAAGCAAACGTCTGGAGTATTTCTTGAAAGATTCCTGAATTGTCGAAAATGATTAATCAAGGACTGAAATACTATACATCACAGTTAACCTCAAAACGGAATCAAACAAGAAAGAGTACATAGACATTTGTTTTATTAGTAGAGATCAGGCGACTCTTTTAATTTGCTGATGATTTCTGTTACCTTGTCCAAAGTTGATTCTGAATTTCCCTTGCTTTCGATCTTCCATTGAGATACTGAGTTATCTGATCCTCTTGGGTCGCCGACAACAGTTGACAGCCATGCCATAACAGACCAACTCCAACAACGGTTTTAGCAGTAGCACAGCATGTGAGCATGGACACATCGCCAGGATCGCTCACTTGAAAGAGTAGTTCAGCTGACCGATGCTTGGAGCGCTGGGGTCGAGAGCAAAACAGGACTAACAACAGTCGGCAGTCCTTAGTTATATCTTCGTCCATGGTTTTGCGACGACCTCCCGTCCCCTTTGCCCTCCCCACGAACTACTGCACCTATGCCTACAACAGTTGCTTGCCGCGTTGTGCAGATTGCATGAATGATGTGTGTCCATCTACTTCATCCCAATTTCACAGCCATCACGGATGCCACGCCCGCCACGGGTCTTCTCCCTGGTTTTATGCGACATCGGTCATCGTGGCCCAGTGTTACATGGTAATCAGCGGCGGATTCGGGAAAGGCACGCCCCCCCCAACTCACGGTAGCCTTTGCCTTTTTTCAACAGAAAAAATCCCATAAATTCCTCTCTGCAAATTTGAAAATTCATAGGCGTGAAGCCCCCCCCCCCCTAAAAGAATTTTCTGGATCCGCCATTGGTAGTAATTTTTGCGGCACACTACGCCGGATTCCCGTGCGCTTTCCCACACTTACCTTTCTCCCTTATCTGTCAATGGGCGCTCCCCAAGGGGCGGCGCGGCGCCCCCCCCCCCTAATTCAGAAAAATCAAAACTTTACAATAAAAAAGAATCGGAACATTCGAAGATCAAATAATAACGAAAGGAGTAAGAGTTAACAAACTTTATTCTTAGTTTACTTTACAATTTTAATAGGGGGCGTAATTTAGGGGGGGCAGGGCGGGAAGTAGCCCCCCCCCCCAAGCAGTGGTGCCCAACCACCCCTTGCCACTATACAGCTCGCCCCCCTGTTTCAGGATTCCTCTCCCCCCCAGATCTAGACCTCCCCCTGATTTTTACCCCACCCCCTCCTGATTCAGACGACATCATCCTTCCCACCCGTCATCTCCCTCGCCGAAAGAAGTTTTAAAATCTACTAGTATGAACGTGTCTACATTGGCAACTACCGTTGGCAACGAGAATTTTGCGAACTTCCTTGAAAATTCAGAATCCTCTGGCAGGGTCGGACTGGCCAGGGCCGCTAGGCCGCGATCGCGGCCTAAAGTTTCGCTTTTTGAGGCCCAAGGGGGCCCCGCAGGGGCCTTCGATGGAGCCCCAGAATGGATAAAATGGAAAAATTTAGGAATGAAAAAAGAATAATGTATCAAAGAAGACAGTAAATAGATTACTCTAAAGGAAAACCATTGTAAGCTAATTAAGATTGCTTAATATAAGGATTGAAAATGCATCGAGACTGGCCAAGTCCACTCTAGTCCAAGATGCGCGGACCGACATTTGGAAAATCTGGGGCCCCCGAACGTTTAAAAAAGGAGCCTTCGAATGGATTAAAACGGGGCCCCCAATCGGGTGAAAAACGGGGCCCCCAAACGGTTTAAAAACGGGGCCCCTTAGTCCCCCAAAAAGTATCGAAAGAATAAACTGGGAAGAAAATAATAAATACTGGCAAGAAAAACGAAAAAATGACAATTCGTGTAATTGCAAGCGTTAAGCGAGTCTTAGGAGTCTACCATTATGTCTTATATTTTTTAAAAACAAGTTTTCCTCTCTTCCTTCTTTTCAAAATCAAAACTTGCTAAAATGTTATCTCTATCTCATAAATAATTACTCATCGGTTCTCTCACAAATGAAACCCTAAAAAACTCATTAAAATTGGGTTTTTAGGACGTAAAATTTTCAAAATTTTCCGGGGGAGGGCCCCCGGACCCCCCGTCAACACCTATGGGGTATTCCATACCCCTCAGACCCACCGGTAAGTGAGTCACGTGAAAACAGATGGCATCACTTTACCCCCCCCCCCCTCCCCCAAGAATGAATATCTAACTCCACCACCGAAGATAATAAGTTACTTTATCCTGGACTAGAAGCCGCAGCCGAGCATATGCTCTGCCTGATATTTGGGTGGGTTTAAAAAGGACCAAGAGAAGCCCACTGCGATCTGGATCCTTTAATAAGTCTAGGTAATAACTAAAAAATAAAAACCAGAGAACTTTAATTATCAGACATCAGTTGAAAAAATAGCGTAAAAACTGCTTCGTTTTAAATTAATTTTTAAAAAATGGTCTGAGGGGGGCCCCAAAATGGAGGGAGGGGCCCCCAAATTGACCGAGCGGCCCAACATTTAGAGAGCCAGTCCGACCCTGTCCTCTGGTCGATAATTACATGATTAGAGAATGTATAGGCAAGAGTTTGGTTTTGTTAATTTAAATAGGTTAACTCTTAGAATTCATCAGGACAATGAAAATAAAGAAGGAATAGTTGTACTTAGCTTTTTACTATTTCTATCATCTGATGCTGTCACTTTATTCATAATATCAAACACTTCAAAAATAGAATTACTTTTGATACAACTACATGCTACAATCACTTACAATTTCTACCATTTGGAAGGATAATTGATTTATTTTCTATTTTGGGCGGAAGTGGGGGGGGGCTCTCTAGACTTGCCCGTCTCTAAGTGAAGTCCCCTAGACCTTCCATTGACATTCAAAAAGTTGCCCCTCCGGGCAATTGTTTTGCGGGTGCCCATGTCTTTGTCCATGGTCTCTGAACCAGAAATTGAACGTTCTTCCGGTCTGTGGTTGCCTTCTTTTCTCATAAGTTTAGACACGGCCACCCTGTAAACTCCACAACAAGTTAAAAGTCCGCAATCCGCACCCTCGACCCGCAGCCACTATCAAAAGTAAATTGCCGGTTGACTTGCAGGTACTCTCCTCCTCCTCCCCCAACTTAGATTAGACACAATATAAAATTAAAAAAAAAAAAAAAAAAAAAAAAAAAAAAAAAAAAAAAAAAAAAAAAGTGAAAAATAGAATGTATGCCCCAGCAAAGGGCCCCCTCCACAGTTTTCCAAGAGAGGGAGCGACCCCCTTGCCAGCGTAACTCCGAAAATATAATTCCAACTGGGGTCCAAGTAACTCAAGTAAGGTCTCAAAATGAAATCAGATGGATCCAAAATTTTAACGGCGAGTACCGGTAAGCTTACTCTTTTGATCGGTCCAAACCGGATTGCGATAAATCGATTTACTCTCGAGATATCGATTTTTCAAAGGCGCGCGGTATAGGGTCAGAAATCTAAGATTCTCTAAAATCCGCGAATTTCGACTCTCATGGACCTAGCATGCGCCGTGAGAAGTCATATGTGAGTTTTTTGAGTTCACATGAAGTTCATTAAGGGCCCTGACAAATGTCGGACCGATAAAGTCTATATCGGGGGGGGGGGGGGGGGGCGTGGCCCCAACTCCAGCGTAAGTCTCACGTACAATGTCTCACTGCGGCCGCGGGAGGTCCCATAAGATCCGTTTAAAACTTGAATGGATCTGAATTTTTTTCAAGAATTATCTAAAAGCTGAAGCTACCGCCCAATCCAAACCGCAGTGCGCAATCCATCGATTCGTTCTCGAGATATCGATTTTTCAAAGGCGCGCGGTCTTGTCAGATCGACCTTAGAGGGGCGCTGGAGGCTGGAAAAAGGCGAATTTCGTCTCTCACGAACCAGTCGTGTGCCGTATTATATCGGTTCCGCTTTTTTTCGGGTCCCAATGATGTCCCGAGAGGGCCCAATGCAGTTTCGAGCCAAAACATATCATCTTAGGGGGGGAACTACTCCCCGTTTCAGCGTAACTCTGACAAGAAATGTCTAACTGCGGCCGCGAGAGGTCCTGTAAGGTCATTAAATAAACTCGGATGGATCTGAAATTTTCGAGGTTGTCAGTCACAAGCAAGCGCTTTCGATCGGTGCAAACCGAATTGCAATACATCGATTCACTATCGAGATATCGATTTTTCAAAGGCGCACGGTCTTGTCAGATCGAACATTGAAATAAGCTGTGGATACTCTGTATCCGCGAATTTCGTCTCTCATGGACCGTTTAAGCTCCCTTAAAAATCGAATGAGCTTTTTTCAAGTTCATATTACGTTCCTTAAGGGCCTTGATGAGTGTCGGATGACATTTGATCAATATTAACATTCATTTTTTAATCTGAGACAAAAAGAGCTGAAACCATAAAGACGAAGAATTTCCATCGTGATGACTTTGGTTCAAGCGAGGAAAATTCTATAGAAGTCCCAAATAACTAGACTAGACTTTCCGGCTTGCTAGGATTGGTATTAAGAATTTCCTTCCTGATGACTTTGGTTCAGGCGAGAGAAATCTAAAAAAGTCCCAAATAACTAAACTAGACTTTGCGGCTTGCTAGGATTGGTATTGCGTCATCCGATTTTAAAGGAACTATCACTATCGAAATCGATTTTCAAAACCACAGTATTCACCTCGCCTCGTGAACAACTGTTTCAACACGCTATAAGTAAATTTTCATTCCCTTTTTGACCTATCAAGTTATTTTTACAGCGATCACTGTTATACAAACACAAATGCAGCGTTGCGATTGAATTTGTCGCAGTTTTGTACTATCAATATGGAACTCCACACTTACAATGATTTACGGCCGACACTCATGCTCTCTTTGCTAACACTGTTCCAGTGTTGCAAGTTCCAACTTGTTTTTTTTTTTTTTTTTTTTTTTTTTTTTTACAACCCACGCTATTCTATACCCTATTTCCACTTACATACCAACTACTTCATAGAAAGATTCACCAAGTTTATGTGAACATCGCAACATTCGCACGTTTTTTGTTTCGTTTTCGATACTTATAATTCTTGCATCATTTTATAACCCCCTGTACTCTTGGAGGGGGAGGACCCCTGTGCCCAAAAATATTCGGGACTGACTTGACGGTCCCCGAAAAACGTTGGATAGTCAGGTTTTACTCGAGGTTTTAAATGGCCGTAAGTGCTCACCAATCATATGCGTGCTGGACCGTCCGTCCCGAATATTCTATTGGGCTCCGGAAGCAAATGGAGCGAATATTTGATACATTCAAACGAAAGTTATGATGATGTTTACAAAAACGCAGTGCATGGCTGTCTCCGTCTACTCGCTACTCAATACAGTACGTCGGTGAAAATGGAGTAAAGCGTATAGTTAAGGTCGTTCAAAATGGAAGCGATTTCCATGAATTAACGAGTGTATGGATTTCGAAAGCTTTTCTTAGCTGTCCATCGTTATTTTTTTCGCAAGGTTTTACATCAGGGTCAATGTGCCATATTGCTGTAGCATAAATACGCAACAGACCCATCCTCGATTCGTAGTAATCAAGTTGCGCCAATATTGGCATGATAGCAGTTTGGCATCGGTTTGTTGGACTGATTTTACAACAAACAGACATAAAACAAAACAAAACAAAACAAAACAAAACAAAAAAAAGAAAGGAAGTGGAACCAAACGACGATGTTGTGTCCAGCTATTTTTACTTTACTCGGTCACAAACTAACTCAAAGTCATCAATTCGGTCGCTTGTCTGAAAACCCCTCTCCTCTTAACCAACTTCCCCGCTCCCCGGATCCTAAATCCCGCTCGCCTTTCCCTAGATTTGTGTGAATGATGTTTTTATTCTGACGCTGAAGAAGAGGAGGAGAAGGGAGAGAATGGTGCGGAGGGATAATAGGGGGAGGTGGGGGGAGGGGGAGGGGAGGACGATAGGGAAGAGGGGGGAGGGGGGCTGCAGCACGGGCCATACGACTGCGAAGCCTGTTTCCATAATAATTACTGCCCAGTAAATCATTCGCGCGTAGTCGCGTACCACGATACAAACTACACACCATTTACACATGTTGAGCATGTGTTCATGTGTTCTTGGTGATTTGTAGTAGTAGTCCTCGCGACCTCTCTGCGACCCCCCCCCCACTGCCTCTCTTCCCCTCCCGCTCGCACCAGAGCCGACCGCTTTGAAAACTAAAACGATGATAATGAAGATAAAAAACGCTTGCTATCATATCCGTCCGGCCGAATCTCGTTGCTCGTATATATAGCACGAGGAAAACAAAGTATCTCTTTTATTCCGACCACGACTATGATTTCCTCCGGTTTTTCTTTTTCTCTTTGAGTTTCACTACGATTTTTCCCCCGGCCCCGGAACGAGAATGAATGTTCATAAGAGAATGTTTCGTATTTCAAGCTTTGGAACAGTAGAAAGTATCCTTTGGCCCATTAGTTTCCAATTAATTTGTCAGTATTCTATACCTGCGGGCCAACCGTCTACTTCTACACTAACCCGATAGTTAAGACTGTCTATGAGTAATGCTGTTGGTCGAGCTTTAAAAGAATTGGCCGTTGCTATGGTAACCATAGGTAAGTTTCCCGTTATTTATAGCTTTATAAAAGCTCTTCATACGTGTATAGCTTTTAAATACGGGTGGTTTAAGTATGGTTACCCCAGCAACGGCCAATAAGTCTTACAATGCTACACCAATAACGTCACTCATTAACAGTTTTAAGAGCTATCAGATTAATGTAAAAGTAAACGATCGGCCAGCCGGACTCTAATTAGAAAAAGTGGAATTTACAGATGTAGAAACTGTGAAAAATGGACAGTGACGAGACAATTATTTGCAAATAGAATAATTGTAAAAACCGCGAATAACTGTTGACTTATTGATCCTTATATATGGAATCTTAGTAAAAATACGACGACCCCATTTTTATTTAAAGAGCGTTTCCCGCTGATTTTTCCCAATAAACAAAGATACAACCATGCATTGAAGGGTTGTTGTTGTTTCCGTGAGTTCGGGATGCATGAGCCTTTTTCCCGTCTTCCGTTGACAGTTTCATGCTGGATGACATGCACTCTAGAAAGTTTGGAATGAAAACTTAACAATGAGCTTGGGGCTAATCACACTGTGGTATGGCTGATGCAATATACAGTTTGCTTGGTGTTTCCTCTTTCTTACTAATCCATCCACCCGCAAAGGCTTTCAGCTAGCACGTGAACGGCGTCTCCGCTGCAGATCCTGCAACGGCTTCAGGGCTAATTGGTGGTGACATTTTAACCATTATCTCGACCTTCCTCTCACTGCAAGTGCATAAGTTGGTAACTCAATTATTGCCAAGTTCAAAATACTTGGTTTATTCGATAAATTGTGTTTGAATAAACGCCCTTTTAAAGATACCCACTACATCATATCAAAAGTATTTGATTTTTATCCTTTTGAAAGATGAAATTGACTCGTGAACTCTCCATTAGATTCATCACGGGAAAAATTGACGAGTTTACCATATTTATGGTTGTATACTGTAATATCCTCGCTCTGCCTTATTGGCCACTCTGTAATAATATCCATCTCTCTCAAATTGTTGTGACTTATGACAAAAGGGATAATCGGAAAAGATAACTACATGATGAATTTGGAATGGCACGCGTTGCAAATGTAATGATCGAATTAGTACAATGAAAAAGAGAGATGAATACAGCTGATCGAAGTACAGGGTGGCCAATAAGGCAGAGAGATGGATATTATTACAGGGTGGCCAATAAGGCAGAGAGAGGATATTACATACACCAATTGTACACTCCAACTAGAAATTGGCAATCTGTTAAAATGGAGAAGAAAATGGAGGGTCTAGATTCAATGCCCTTAAATCCATCCACACTGTATTTCATTAGTCGTTGTTACATCGATTAAAATATCAAATCGAAGCGTCTAGAATCACATCATTCAAAGCGCAAGATCTATTAATACCAGGTCAGGCCCGCGAAGCAATTAAGTAGGTGGGGCTAACGCGTAAGTGCTCCATGCGTGTCGCCGTTCTGAGGGATCCCCGCTCTCTATCTGCGGGTATATTGCCCCCCTTCTGCATCGCATTCCCGTTATATTCACAAGATAGAATCCCTTGTAGAAATAAACCTCAAGCTCTCAGAAATAATGTAACAACTATACCCTCAATAAACCTTGAGGGTATCCTCAAGATTCTTGAGGGTTCTGTTTGATGGTAACTGGATCATGATTTCTGAGGGCTTGAGGTTTATCCAATGAGCTATAACTTTAGAGTGGCACATCAAGGAACATTCCGCTGGTTCATCGTTGTCACCTAGGGCGCCGCCATCTTGCCGTAAAAATCGATTTTGAGGTTAAGTTTTGTAGGTTGTTTCCGGTCGTTTCGTAAACAAACTCGGGCATCGCCGGAAACGACCTACAAAACTTAACCTGAAACCTTGGAATCTACCGTCCAAATTCCCGCCAAATTCGGAACGACCAACAAAATTTAACCTCAAACCTTGGAATCTGCCGTCCAAATTCCGCTTTTTCCCGGGTTTCCTTCTACCCTGTGTGGCACAAGGTGGACCAGCCCGCTGCCACTCTAAAGTTATAGCTCATTGGGTTTATCTATACTAGGGTCAACAGCTGTTATGCGGAATATGAAGGCACACCTGTATCGGTCTTGGTGCGCCTACACTACTACTACTGAAACGACGTCTACCTGGAAATTTCTATTTATAGGCCGGAATATGTGACCAAAACAAAGCAACAGGGGTTGAAATTGGCAACAGAGGGTTTTTACAGCGCGCACTGCCATGCCATGCCGTGTCGGAGCGGCTACGAGACCGTGTGTCACACCAGCGGCGCGGGCTAGGAAGGGGGAGAAAAAAAGTGTTTACTCGCAAAACCACGCTCGGAAGGAGGAAGCGCCACTAATTCAACAAATTGAGTTTTATCGCACTTAATACCGGGGACCGAGGCCCGTCACTTATAGACAGTAAAACGAAACAGTTAACCCACCTCAGCCTGAACTCTTGACCGATGTTGCCATTTGGACAAAATTTTGAGGAAATTTTAAACGAAGAATTTCAGGGTAATGCTAAGGGTCTTTCAGCATATGTGACGCGCATTCACTGAAAGAAAGTTTCTGGCCAGAACGGCAATCCGAATGATAGCGAGGAATCGTAATCACCGTTTTTTTTTAGGGTGATTTTATGGTATTCAGAGCTGATTATTTATAAGTCACCCATCATATTATAGTTGCAGGATTGTGACATCTAATCGAAATTACCCTATAAAGTTTACTTTAAATCTGTGAAGACTACATTTAATTACTATTCGATGGTTTGACGATTACCGAATGATTGAATAGTTTCCAAAAATACATTATTATAATAAACCTATAACCATAAATGCGTGTGACAGATGCTGAAAGATCCTTAAAATTATCTTAAAGAATTTTCCCGGTCGAAAATTTCCAAAAATGTAACCAAAATTTTGTCCGTAACTGGCAACATTAGGAAATGTTTAAAAACAAGGTAGATTTTGAACAATCGAATATGAAAGCTTTTAGGAAAAGTTTTTTTTCTTTTCTTTTTTTCATATGAAAATGGTAACTTAATTAAAATCATTTTCGATGACTCAAATGGGGCTCTTTCAAACTTTTGCTATAGGGGATTGAAGAGTTGATTCTTGCATAAAAACCTGTAAAAATGACCATGAGTACACTAAAAAATCACGCAGTTCACTCTCAGAATCGAGCTTAATGGCGGAGAGGAGCAGGTATCATGGGAGATTCCTATCTAAATTGAGACGTATCTCTGTGTTTTTGTAGAGAAAGTGACAAAATAGACAGGAATCTCCCATAATATCTGCGTTGAGCCGCCATTACAAACTTGCCGTTATAACAGTTATGTGAGTTGAATACTGAATTTTAGATTTTCTCAGTGTGATTTTCGTGATTTTTGCTGGTCTTTACATAAGAATGAACAATTTATTTGCTTATAGCAAAAGTTTGCAAGAGCCCCATTATTTTGAAAAATGACCCTCAACTGGATTTTGGGACTAAACAGGAGGGTCCTTTATTATAAATGTCCTTATAAATGTTCAAATTTCCTCACCTGTCTAACCTGGCAACTTCGTTTCTCGCATCCTTCCTCCTTCCGTCTCACCCTCATTTCCCCTTTACCCTCCAACCCAACCCCCTCCTCTGACTTGACTATACACGGCGGAAAAACGGAACTGAACGGCTCAGTTTTGCCACCGCCGCGCCGTAGACAGAGCCGTAGCCGTATTCTCGCACATTTTGAAAAGTTTTGAATCATAAAAGATAATGTCTCCATTCGCTCCTCGCAAAATTACGCGCTTCCGCCCCTTCCCTTACCCGCCGCACAACCCCACATCATCCCTCTTACACGCGGCTACCGTCAACCTTCCGACTCCTTAGTTCCATCCCCCCCCCCCACACACGCCTTCGATCGCACCCTCCTCCGGAGAATAGTTTCCCACAGTTTTAAATGTTACAGTTCCCTGTGCGTTTAACATTTTATTGCGGCTCAATGCTAAAAGTTAATTTACAGCGTGCTTTTAAATGTTAAGGGCGCGGCCCACTTCACGTGGTAAAGTTAAAATACACTTGCCATCAATATCATCATCCACCGCAAGGAAGAGAAAAAGATACTGACTGTTTCACAGTTTATTTTATTTTTTTTTTTTTCCTGCTAATCCGGAAAGCGCCTTTTTTGTCGGTGTTGTCAGATCCATGCGTAGATATAGGAATTTGTCCTCCTCTCTCTCCTCCCATTTGAACGTGTGTGTTAGAAAAGGAAGGAGACAGGGGTTAAAGTCACGTGATGTCACCCTTTGCTATCCTTTTTAACACATGTGTTCAAATCACCAGAGAGAGAGAGAGAGAGAGAGAGAGAGAGAGAGAGAGGGGGGAGGGAGGGGGAGGGAGGGAGGAGGGAGGGGGAGGGAGGGAGGGGAGGGAGGGAAGGAGAGAGAAATACAAATTTCTATTTACGCCTATGGTCAGATCTGGAGGGGAAAAATTGCCTACCTCATCAATGTAAAGTATGCGGATTTTTTCCTCCCGCATGTAACCTTATATCAATTGGAAAAATCAACATTTTTTCACTGAGTTTTGGCCTGTTTTTCGATCTTAGACCATAGTGCGGTGCAAGGGTCAACGGATCAGCGTTGTAGTGTGAAATTTTGCAACGTCGTAATGCGTCCATTTAAGCCCATTTAAAATATCGAATGCGAAGGTGTTCACCGAACACCCAAGTTCGATCATTTAATGGATTTAAATGGACATCTTACAATGTTGCCAAATTGCACGCTACGCCACTGCAACGGATACAATTTCCTATTGAAACACATTAGATAGGTCGAAATGTCTGGTCATCGCCGTTGACAGAAGCGTTCGACTTTTTTTGGTGAATTTAAATGGAGAAAATACATTGTTGCCAAATTTCACGCTTTGCCACTGGGCAGTTACAAGGGAATGAAATTTGGCGTTTTGAATGAATGAAATGATAGTACTTGATGAGCTGAGAACAATAGTGCCTTTGATTTTTTCATAAGTGTCCAGGTTTTGGAGATAAAACTTAAACACATGTGAAGTTGTAAAAAATCGTGTGCGCAGTGACGTCACTACGCAGAATTCCCATTTACAACAATGTATTTTGGGCCAAAATCTCATATCCGTTACAGCGAGACTTAATTAGAGACCAAAAGCATCTTTGTTCTCAGCTCTTCAAGTAATTTCATTTTCTTTATAAAAAAACACAGTATTTCAGACCCTTGTTGCAACTGCCCCATTGATCACGAGAGGAAGGGCAAGTATCGCGGAGTTGGAATAATAATCTATCTCGCTTGATTTGAATGGGCGCGTGGTAAGTCTATTGACTGACTTGGATCTGAAAGGTTTAAAGAGGCATTTCTTCAGCGTCTTTTCAATTGCTGACTTGAAAAGTTTCGAGTGAATTTCGCATACAGAAAAAGGTAAATCCAACATTCCAACTGTAGTAGATGTAGGTAAAGGAACAAAACAAGCCCCCTCAGAAAAACCTCAAAATTAAATAAATGTGGAACAAAATACACCACAGCTTATTTTGTGAGCAATTGAACTGTACTTTTGATTTGAGTCGCTCGGTTTCCGTTCCCACGTAGCAGATCCTCTCACAACCACTCATCGGTGCTCTGCGGGTTGCGTTCGATAATTTCGGAGGGGGCGGCGAGGCGCTATTCGCGAGGTGTATCGCAGCGGTTTTGCGGTTGACGAGGCATGGGAGATGGGCTTCTTTGAGAGAGGAACACGTGAACACGCGGTAGACACACACTGATACACCTTCATCCAAGCGAAACTCATATTTCATTATCTGTACCGATCACTCGTTTATCGACTACCCATCCTCTCTCTCTGTACTCTGTAGTACCTATCTCCCCGAAATTATAGGTCCTTGACAGGGCTGCCGTTTCGCGTACAATTAAACGTAATTTCACACTGACCTTTACATAAAAAATTTGTATTTCCCGCCTAATTTGGCAACGCGGATCCTTGCGCTGCGCCGAACAATAGATTAAACGGCTGAACAATCGCGGGCAAAGTACTTGAGCTGTTTTGCCCGATGGGGGCGCCGCGCCGGGCTTGTCTATTCCAAACTTAACGCTCCAGCGATTTTGAGCGTTAGCTTCTACAATAAAACAAAATTAAACGCAGGCTCATTTTTGTGAAAGGTAGAATATATCTTGTAGTGGTTGAGTAATTAAGTAAGTATAAATGGGCTAAAGTCCACTTTGGGCAAAATTGAGTTAGCTTGCTTTCGAATTGTTCAATACACGTGTTGCTCAAAATTCCAAAATATGTTAAGGACATATGCAAAAATTGAGGAAATAAATGCAGTTAAAGAGATGTAGTTGAAATAGAGATAAAAAGGAAGCTATTTAGTTTTAACCGTTCCCTGCCAAATTGTGGAAGTAGGATTCAGCCCTTAAATTTCTAATCCATGTTGATATCTAAACAAATAATAGCCTGAAATTTTATCTGCTGACTTCTGATGTTGATAATTCTGCTGTGAGGAAAGTAAAAGCCCGACAGAATAGCTTACTCAGCCGGCGATTTTTGTTTGTTTTGCTGTACTTAAAAAAAAAAAAAAAAAAAAATAATAATCAAGACAGCACTCCTGGGCATCACAGCTATTTTATCAATAAATCAATTAAACACCTAAATCGCTTCCGTAAAAGTTCACCTCGAAGGCCCAGTATTGGACCCGTTCCACAAATATACCTCAATCAATAAGGGCTATTTTATACATCTATTAAGACTAAAAGCGTAAACAAATGGACTAATTGCTTTCAAAAATAGTCTTCACATCGTCAGCCAAAGACTATTTTTAAGTACAACATTATTTATGTCAGACATTACTCTTGTTCTACCAATCTACCTGACGTTTCCCCGATAATTGCTTCAGAACGCATTCAACACGCTATTCGCCCTCAATGCACTTTCTCAGGATGTATTCTAAATTTTTCTGACCGTTGGCAGTTTTTTTTTTTTTTTTTTTTTTTTTTAAGACGTCGGAAATGACAAGTGATGAGTGTTGAGAATTTAGTTTAGTACCCTCTTTTTTCTCATCCGGTGGTATGCTTAAAAACATTAGTCATTTAGTCATTTACTCTTAGTGACGTCGCGTGTGACGTCATGTGTTTATGGCAACATAGTATTTTGCCCGTTTAAACCCGTGAAAAAGGTCGAACTATACACGACGTCGCGTGTGACGTCGCGTGTGACGTCACGTGTTTATGGCAACATAGTATTTTGCCCGTTTAAACCCGTGAAAAAGGTCGAACTATACTAGCGGTGCACACTGCACAGTGCACTCCCTCGAATCGATTTCAAAATCAAGTATTCCGCATAACAGCTGTTGATTCTGCCAAGTGAACCGCGCAACTCGGGGCACCGATGCCTAGCAACTCGGGGAGACGTTGTGCAACGGAACGCGCTAGCCCCACCTACTTGCTACTGGACTGACCTGGTATTAATAGATGTTGGTGTACGCTGTGATAGCACTATTCGCTGACAAAGATTAGAGAAGACTCACCAAAAATAAAAAAAAGCTTTAATTTTTTACCTTTTAGCTTGATCAGCAATCAGTCTCCGATTCAGCCCTGTCAACACAAAGAAAATGAACAAATTAGTCACAAATTAAAATTACAAACTGTAATAGTAAATCAAAGGATTACATTAAGGTCATTGAGAATATTTGAATATACTTCGAATCTGAGTACATATATCTTTGTCACTTTGTGTATGGTATATTATACTTACACCGCCGACACCGAGTACATGTAAAATTCGAGTGTTCCAGATGGATTATGATATTGCAAAGCTTTGCAAAACGATCATGGAGAAGCTGCGGTTCGTGCAATCTGACAACAATGGATTCTCTACATTTAAACCCATGAAAATAATTGATTTGCTCGGAATCGATTGTTTCGCACACCAGAATCTTCGGCGACGAATTAAAATATCTCACTAAAGAACCGCAAAGTGGCAGACTTGAATTGTTCAGGAGTTCGATTAAACAGTCCATTCATCAGTGTGTTGCCAGATGTTTTGCTTCAGGACGTATATTTCCCATGAGAATCGATTTAAAATGTAAGGAATTTAACCTAAAATAAGGGAACACTGTTATATTCGGATCCATTCCTCGATTTGTCTCGATAGATTTATAAATAGAGAGGACGTCGATATACACAGTCTGGCCAAAAGTTCTGTCCCTCGCTACAATCAAGATGGCGGCTAAACGATTGAAAAAAAAAACAATATATAACTATATATTCTGAAAGCTCTTATCAAGAGCTACAAAACTACGTTTATGACATTTTTATTGAGTTACTTAATTGCTCATAGGAGAGGAAAAACGAGATCAACCTCGGCATGCCAAATAACGGTGCTTATTTTTGAGCTACTGAGAATGTTTATGACTCATTGCTGAATGAAAAAAATAAAGGAAAAAACAAGAAAAGTATGATTTTTTAAGAAACATGTCATTATTAATCTCTCGCCAGAATAAACAATTGTTGGTCTTTAGGGTCATTCAAAGTGATCTCCTCCCTTCTCGATGGTTTGAATCAATCTTACGGGGAACTGGTCGATTGCGGCTCGGATGGTCTCGACTGGAATTTCCACTCCCATACTTGGATCAATGTGTCACTAAAATGAACACTTTGATGATTGCATTGGTCTTGTTTTGGGATCTGCATACTGAACAGAGTATGCTGATATGGTCTTACTTGGGTTAGTATCGGATAATGTCGCGCTGAAGGATGGCTGCACTTATCTACTGAGCATCGTTATCTTGCATGTCGAGGTTGATCTCATTTTTCCTCTCCTGTGAACAACTGAGTAATGCAATACAAATTTCACAAACATTGTTTTAGCTCTTGATATGAGCTTTCAGAATGTATATATAGTTATGTATACTTTTTTTCAATCGTTTAGCCGCCATCTTGATTTTAGCGAGGGACAGAACTTTTGGCCAGACTCTGTATAAGTAATCCATGGGCAACTTTACGGGGCGAGGTAGTCTCCCTTCCACTAATCCAAGGAAAGTGGCTTAACATTTTTTTATTTACTCTAATAGAGAGCAAGGAATTAGTACGCCTGTATCTAATATCTATACATACGATAGATACCATGCTGCTGATACGAAAGCTGAATGTAAACACGCGCACACGTGCGCGGGTATAAGTTTTAAGGCCTTTAACCGACTGATAAAAAATAACGGTCAATACTTTTCGGCCCCCTCAGCTTTGACCTCCAAAAGCCGCCAACAGCATCACCGTTTACAAGCCACAGTTGTAAAACCGCGCGCACAAAAAGCTCAGATATCCGAGGCAGTATAAGAATGTTGCAGTATAACTTACGACCCGAAATCAAAGATATGGAAAAGGAAAAATAATAATAAAAATGAGAGTAAAAAAGAACTTTGTTGATCAACCGATTTTGATGGAGACTCAACTCTTCCCCTCTAATCCTTTTGCCCGAGGTCCAAATTCAATTTAAAACCACTGTAACTCGGGTTTTACGAGTCCCTGCAGGATTCGAACGAGGAACTCGACGATACTTCCCCACTACCACCCCCTTCCCCCCCTCGCCGGAAAAAGTTTTTATCAGTCACCAGAAGGGATATCATTCCATTTTTCAGTCTAAATTCGACCGATTTGTAGGAGGGGGAGGTGACGGAATTCGTGCTCCTGTTCCAGCTTCGCAGCTGTAATTCGAGTTATTTCTGAATGGGAGTTCCTTTCTCGTAATAGACGGTTTTAGTGATGACGTCGGACGATCAAGATAGTTCATTATAGGTTCTCAACTATATCTCTTATACTCTTTCGAAACCCCTATGGGCTCTCTGTGTCTCTCTCCCTCCCTCACCCTCTCTCTCTCCCCCTCTCTCACCCCATCTCTCTCTCTCTCTCTCTCTCTCTCTCTCTCTCTCTCTCTCTCTCTCTCTCTCTCTCTCTCTCTCTCTCTCTCTCTCTCTCTCTCTCTCTCTCTCTCTCTCTCTTTCGTCAAAAGTCTTTATATATCCACTTATTTTTGTCAATTATTTTTATCTGTCCATTATTGTCCATTATCTGGAAAAGTTTCGCCTGGAATCAACTTAATAATAACGGGAAATTAATGCAAGAGGCTCATGATGTGTGGAGGGCAAGTGAATCGAAGGAAACGCTGCGAATCAAACTTCTAAGCCGGGATAGGTTTAAAACGTGATGTTTGAAAAACTGCAACGAGTAATGCGAAACTACGGCAAAAATTAGAGTTTTTCACCTAAACGAGTGGAAAACAACAATTAAATCCTTTTCCGCGCTTCTCGAAAAACCCACCAATACAAGTAAAATACGCTACACGGAGAATCAAAACACGCACGCTATACTATACGACTACGGAAATACGCGTTGCACCGCACTTGAGACTGAAAAATCTATTTTTCCGGACATTACATTTTTTTCGTCTTTTTGCTTTAAAAACATTCCGTGTTGATATTTCTTGGCCAAAACCATGGTAGTTGACTATACTTAGCTCTGAAATTGATTATGTTATACACATTTTTAAAGTATGTTACTATAATTTATTGCTCATAATCTTGATTTTTATCCGTGAACAGTGTTGCCAGATCGAGGGTAAAAAGTCGTATTGTCCCTATTTAAATCAATGTAAAACGTACTGCTTTTTTACCCCCAATCTGGCAACACTGTCCGTGAAATTATATTCCGGAAAATTCCATGTTTCGATCCAATGAGCGCCGCAGTGTTGCCAGATCTAGGGAAAAAACCGTATCGTCCCCATTTAAATCAATGTAAAACGTACGGCTTTTTTACCCCCAATCTGGCAACACTGTCCGTGAAATTATATTCTGGAAAATTCCATGTTTCGATCCAATGAGCGCCGCAGTGTTGCCAGATCTAGGGAAAAACCGTATCGTCCCCATTTAAATCAATGTAAAACGTACGGCTTTTTCACCCCAATCTGGCAACACTGGCGCCGAGGGAGGTTTGAAGCTATAGTTTACCCCCACTTCACTTCCTCGTCATCGTCAATTACAATTCTCTTTCTACTTTTCTTTTTTTAGCCATTTCTCTTTGTAAGTTCTTCAACTCAGCTTTATAGGAATGAAAATACAAGGAATAGAAGAATGGCACTAAATGGAGATTCTGGAGTTTATTGTGCATAAAAACCGCATTGGAAGTACGAAATGCACTGAAGAGGGGATTTGAGATCCAAAAGCGCCCAGTCAGTGAGTCAGAGCGCGTATTTCCGAAAGACATTTGATATTCTGAGGTAATATGGGGGCAAGTCTTGAAGTCCGCGGTTGCCAATTAAAGCCAAATCCCCCTCATTTTCCCGGCGAATTAAACATTCCAAGATTTGTCCCTCGCCGGAAACCTTGCGCCCGCCTAAAAAAGGAAGCCGCGGCCAAAGGTGGCACCCATAAGGAAGGATTATTTATTTTCTTCTTCTTTTTTCATTTTATTCCCCCGACCACCACATTCCATTCAGTAAAATAAAAACAGATTACTAATAAAGCTATCGTGACTTCTATAAAGAAATCTCAGACGGCCTCAAAAAAATTGGGTGAGGTTCAAACCCTGGTGGTAAGCACGAAAAGTACCAATTATAAAATAACATTCGACTTTAAATCAGCCGTCACATCTGTTAAGGATTAAAATGTTACTTTAGGATCATAATTGCGTTAAAATCGGATAAACTTATAAAGGAGGATAATTATTTTCCATGAAAAAAGTTGTAGAAAATTGAAATCGCAGAAAGAATTGTAAAAAATTAATTTAATGGGTGAATGCATACTTTGATCAAAATCGGTAACCACTTTTGAGCGATAGTGTACTTCAAAATATTTCTTTCTTCAATCTACGTATTAAGCCCTTAGAATTCATTTCATGAGCATAATAGGTGTGTTTCATCAAGACAAAATGCATCGATTCAATGGTGGATTCATGAGTGTTGTTTGGGCAAATTTTCGAGAAAATCTGGCTGGTGATTTATAGAACTGTGGTTGGGGGTTTGTGTGTGGGTGTATGTGTGTGTCATTGAATTACAGAGCGGAGTTACACAGTATTGAGGGGCAGGAGCAAACGACGCGGCGCGCGACCGCAAATCCATACATAATGGGTGAATGCATACTTTGATCAAAATCGGTAACCACTTTTGAGCGATAGTGTACTTCAAAATATTTCTTTCTTCAATCTACGTATTAAGCCCTTAGAATTCATTTCATGAGCATAATAGGTGTGTTTCATCAAGACAAAATGCATCGATTCAATGGTGGATTCATGAGTGTTGTTTGGGCAAATTTTCGATAAAATCTGGCTGGTGATTTATAGAACTGTGGTTGGGGGTTTGTGTGTGGGTGTATGTGTGTGTCATTGAATTACAGAGCGGAGTTACACAGTATTGAGGGGCAGGAGCAAACGACGCGGCGCACGACCGCAAATCCATACATAATGGGTGAATGCATACTTTGATCAAAATCGGTAACCACTTTTGAGCGATAGTGTACTTCAAAATATTTCTTTCTTCAATCTACGTATTAAGCCCTTAGAATTCATTTCATGAGCATAATAGGTGTGTTTCATCAAGACAAAATGCATCGATTCAATGGTGGATTCATGAGTGTTGTTTGGGCAAATTTTCGAGAAAATCTGGCTGGTGATTTATAGAACTGTGGTTGGGGGTTTGTGTGTGGGTGTATGTGTGTGTCATTGAATTACAGAGCGGAGTTACACAGTATTGAGGGGCAGGAGCAAACGACGCGGCGCACGACCGCAAATCCATACTTCTTTTTTAACAATTTATTTTAATCATTAATTTCAAAAATTCTATGATAAGAAGCAGATAAAATCAATAGTCTAATATATTTTAAGACACACATTGAAAGCGCGCTTTAATGCCCACTAAATTAAGAGATTAAATTCCAAATTGGTAATATTCCGAAGATTCCCGAGAGTATTCCGTATTCAAAAGCACTATGTCACATCAGATCTGACAACACTCTCGACACACACTTCTCCAAGCGGATTCCGATGCGTACCTCTCTATCGTCGGAGCGGCTTTAGGGATCAGGACGGGGTGAGAATGGGGTGAGGGGTGTTAGGAAGGGGTGGGGGGGGGGTCGATCTTACATTTCGGAATCAAATTAACGAATCATCTCGCGCGCGTAAGGTTTCCTCTTGGAGAAAAAGGCGGGGCGGAACCCCGCACCCGAAGACGCGACTCCGCGAGGCAACTTGAGTAAATAGCAGAAGTCGCTCTTTCGTGAAGACTAGCTGTCCCCCCACCCTCTACCTTACCCACAACCCCCCTCTTCATCCCCCTCTTTTTAATATGGAGTCATTGCACGCGTGACGCTCATGACGTGGCGTTCCCTATATTAAAAGTGACGTCGTGGGAAGCAGCAGGGCAGGCTGGATGTTATAGCGACTCACGTACTACTGCATTCCTCTCGCTTGATTTCACGTATTGAGAGATTTGTGCAATTTTCGCGGCAACGGTGAACAGTGAACAGTGGCGGAATTGGAGACGCTTCAGTAGGAACGTGAGGCGCCAGTTAGGCGCTCGTGACAACATTCAGTTTTGCCCCCTTATAAGAGCAGATGCGGTTAAAGTTGTGCTATTGACAAAAACAAGGAGCGAGTAGTGCTAGGCGTCATTTTCACACGCAGGCGCAGTAAGGTTGATACATGGAAATGTTAGCATTTTAACGATGAATTCAACGAAACCACTCATAGATTTATATGGATGGATTCTACACACCCCGCCACAAATACAACTCCAGCATTCTGAGCAGAGCGAAAAACACCCCAACAGGTGCGTCGTCATCTTTCAATGGAGCTCTTGGAATTCTGATGAAACACTTGTCATTAGAGTTTGTAGGTATGACGTCATCAACAAGTGAGTGTATACAGGCATTTGTCTTTCTCATTCTCCGGTCATTTCAACACATGTATTTGAAAAAAGATAACAGAGGAGGCCATAATTTATTTTCTTTTTTTTATTTATCTATTTGTTAATTTACCTCCTATTGCTATTGCTATTGCTATTGCTAAAGCAAACAGAGCTGCCACTCATACACATTTTTCTCTGATTAACTGTATTTAATTTTTTAATTTCTTACCAAATTCGGCAACACTGATAGGAAAACCTTGCAAGAGCTCCATTTCTGTTCACGTCATTAAATTTTAATGACAGACACTTGCTGAGCTGGAAACAGTGAAATTGGCGAAATGACGTTTCATTTAGCGCCTTCATTTGACGAAGTAGGCAAAACCAAAACGGCGGAGAAGGAATATTAAGCTACTTGTCTAAAAATTCTTGCAGAACCATGAATATTTGTTACAAACAAAACAGCACTTTTTCCCAACTCTACCAAGTCAATAAATGTTCAACTTTAAAAAGACAGAATGCTGCCGAAAGTCATTATGGATTTTACCATGCGCTTGTTGAAATCAACTCGCGAGCTCTCTAATTATCGCACAGCCCCAGCCCCTCCTCGTCTATTCAGCAGAGTAATGAGCCGCAAATCAAACCTGGAAAAAACTTCAGCCACTGCTCGCTGGACGCCATGCCAATAGAATCAAAACAAAGCGGACTCTCGGACACGCAAGCCAAGGCAGGACTGAACATAAATCAATCGCGATTATTTAATGCTGATCGGAAGTCAGTGTTGCCAGATCGAGGGTAAAAAGCCGTATCGTCCCTATCTACATCAATGTAAAACCTACGGCTTTTTTACCCCAATCTGGCAACACCGATCGGAACCAACAGCCCAAGCAAAATTTAGAGTGACGAGTGCGACGCACAGTGAAACGAAATATGACATTTGTCAGACATCTTTTCTTGAACAAAGAGTGAATATTATGAACACTGAACAGTAAAAAGCAAGATTGCAAAGGTAGTTCAATCATTGATTTTAAAGTTTGAAATGAGTCAGATTACTTAAGTTGTTTTTTCAAGAAAATATTATGACACTAAAACGTTTCTAGAGCAGAAAAGAAAAACCTTTCGTGGCTAGGAAAATCTGGGATTTGGTCATTTGTGCAGCGCATAGGAGAACCGTTTTAGACTAGTACTATGCCCTTCAAAAGAAAGTCCCCTCATCGAAACGGTCCTCAATTGTGTTGTCCATTATTTTTCAAAAAGCTTTAGATTTTTCTACCCATGTACCATGGATTGTAATTTATCGCAAAGAAGTCGTAAAATTTTTGCAATATCATCATCTGACCATGAAGTTGCAAATACAGGGTGTTTTTTTTACATCTCCCCCCCTCCCTGGTTTTCTTTCTTGCTAATCGAGATCAAATGTTGCTGTTTGGACCATTCTTCATCATTTTTTGGCTGAATTTTCTTCTTTTTTTTTTATCGAAACCCCCCGAGCCCCCCTAGGGGTGCCCCTAGGAGGGCTATCTCAAAAATTTCAAATGGCAACCCCTATCTTGTGATACATCGTTCGAAAGGGAGAAAGACTTTTGGCCGAAACCGGAAGTTGATATCGGTTTTCGTTTTCGATGTATATTGAATTTCAAAGTTTGGTGATTTCGATAATTTGGAGGGGAGGCGAACAATGAGTAAATATTTTGTAACTTACATTATGTGCAATACTGCTAGATCAGCATTTAGGGCAAAGCTAATTCAGCTTGCATAAAAAAAGCCTTGCCTAATTCTGCAAAAGTTATCTTTCTAATTTAGCAAAACGCAAGAAGCTAAAGTAGCGAAACTTTGAAAAGCTAAATCAGATATTACATAGACAGACGGATTTTCAGCTTTTTGAAAAAGCTAATTTAGCCCTGCCCAGGGCCACATCAGCTTTAAAATTTTTTTAGTATAAAGCATTTGTACTGCCTGTTTTTAAACCAGTCTTAAAAGCCTGCGTCAAAGTGTAAATTAAAAGTTTTTTGTTTGGTTTTTGTTGCTGTTGTTTTATTTTTTTAAAAACAAATATACATTTTCTTTCTTGACTGATTAATTCTTCATTTATTATTTATCTATTTATCCATTTATTTTTACCGGTGAATCGTCGTCGCAGTGGACTGTCTTGGTACCTCATAAAATCACCTATAACCTTTCAAAATATTGCTCGAGCTGCAAACCTCTGAAGCTAAGTGCTGCCAAACTGAATGTCTAAAGTTGCGGATAAAGTGAAAAGCTATTTATTGCGTGAACCGCATGACCGGAAGAAGTCAAAATAATTTCAGAGCTAGAATTTTCTCCTAAACGTTACCTCATCCAACTTTTCTGTAATATATGGAGTCTTAAACGTTGAATCTATCGTCTTGAAGTGGAAAAGCATGGAGAGATTTAGAGAAAAAGGGTGGAGAATGGAGGAAGGGAAGAGACTGAAAGAGGAGGAGCAGCGAAAAAAAAATGTTTTGAATCAACGCGGTATCACAGCCTCCGCCTTGTCAACGACCCCCTTTCAAGCCCAGGAAAGTCATAAAAAGTCGATTCTCGAACAGCTGTGACAGCGGAAACTAGTGAAGGAGCGTTTAAAAAAAAGAGTGTTTCTCTTTAGAGTCACCGTTCCGATCTCCCCCCCCCATCCACGCCTTATACTATATTTGAAATTTTTATGAGCAGCATAATGTCCCAGAGTAGGTAGACCGTTTTTTTTTTTTTTTTTTTTTTTTTTTTTTTTTTTTTTTTGCGGGGTTCAATATTTCATTCTTTTTTTTTATTTCAGCTGAACGCTTTAACATGAGTATTAGGTCGAGCTGAATAGTTATGGTTTTGACTTCCGCACTAGACATAAATTTAAACTGCTGTTTTGGATGTAGGACTTTCATTAGAGAGGATTTCACTGCTTCCCACTGATTTGACAATTAGTTAGAGAATCGATTTTTATTAATGGTAGGTTTCCTAAAAAAATCAATTTCTTTCCACTACGAGTCGTCGCTAGCCTCAGAAATAGTCGCAGGTATCTTCAAAAACTTAATCTTAAGTGAATCCTCATGCTATAACATATATTTAATCATGTCGACTTCATTTAATCATGAGCCCATGGCAATGTTGATCAGTTCCTTTTTCATCTCTCGGCATTTACAAAGAAAAAAAATCAATTTAAAAAGAAAAAATATAAACATCATTATTTCAATTTTTCAATGTGTAGGTATTAGCCCTTTAAACCATTATGATCAAACGGTAAAGAGAATTCGAACCAAAATAAACATGTGGAGACTACCATTTTCATCCAGAAATAGGTATATACATTTTTAATCAAATTACTACTTGTAATACATCAAATTTGTCCATGAAAATGTGAAAAGTTGATTTAAAGAATTCAGCAAACGTCACTTTTTTGTTATTTGTTTTAATTCACTGCAAAATTGTGTTTTGTCCCCGATTTGAGAATAGTGGCCTGAAAGAATTACCACGCGTTAAATTCCGTAACGCCGAAAATAATCTGCACACATGCAGCCTTTCCGGTCAACCATCAGAGACCATCTTTTGTTTTCGGTTATACGTATCTTGAAAATGCCACTTTTAAATTTACAGTAACTAAACCAATTGTGAAGAAAAATGTCACATTCAAAATTACATTTTATCCAGAAAATTATTTCTTTCTTGATTCAAAGATATTTGTATGGTTCAATTTTGAGTAGGTTTCGAGGAAACCAGCCAAGAACAAAAACTTCACGTTGATTTCCACAAACCAGAAAGGTCACTCGTTCATCAGCAAATCAGAGGCCGTTTCTTATTTCCGTTCTTATCAGCGCTGACCACGTATTTTCGTCCATTCAATTGTGACTTTTGCTTACTTTTTGCCTGATGTGTACAGGTGTAATGTCAAAATGAACCCAGGTTCAGTCTCCATCAGCAGGCGCATCATCATGACTGGTGAGGCCGATTGAAGGAATGCTTAGCTGAGCTTAGATGAATACGAAGCAGAGAGAAAGAAAACTAGTATAAATCTTAGCAAATCTCTCTTGAGTAGAGCTTGTCTCGTTTTTACCACGCTTTCCTGTCTTTTTCCGTTAGTTTACCATGATAAAGTCCATTGTTTAATCTATATTTCTCATATACATGGTTTTTATAACTTCAATATATTACTCATCAGTTTCTTGTAAGTATTCTTGTTATTTACCGCTCAGCAGCGTCATATTCATTTATCCTCGATTAGAATAATACACAAAAGATTCTCCATCAGGGACCATTAGAAATTTGCGGTGCGGAAAATACATACTGCGGCATATGTACCTACACTGAAAACCGTCTCCAATTTAAAGACTGCGCCAGTGACAGCTAGCGATCATTATGAGATAAAAAAGAAGAAGATTCGACAAGTTCAAGAAACTAGGACCTCTGTTCAATACTTTCAGAAAATATATATGATGCCGATTTTTTATTCAACAAAATCGCAGATCGATCAAAGTCGAGCTTCATTTCTCAACAAGAGTTTTAATGTAAATGCTCGATGCTTGACTGCATTTGAGATGATAAGAATGCTCGTGCTCTGAGAAAAGAGAGAAGGAGTGACTTAAAAGCATCTCACTGTAACCTAGTTCATAATTATAAAAAGCTAGTCGAGAGAAAAGTTCGAGGTGATCAACTTAAAGAAATGCAAATGTTGAGAGAAAAAAATGCCTTCCTCTAGAATTGAGTCCGTTCGAAGTTGGAAGTGCTTTAAAAAGGAACTGGAAAGTGGAAAAGGGAGAAAATGGTGAGCAGCGTGATAACTTATTAATTCGATGAATCGAAGTTATATATTTTTCCATCTATTGGGTCATTTCACAATATGTGAAACCTGTAACTCTTCAACGCAATATTCATCTACAAGCACCAATAGAAAATGTTGAATTTTCGTCGCCAAGAAAAAGGGATGCTCCGGTGTTAAAATAGATTTGATTAATTAAAATGGTTATTCTTTGAATCATAAGATATGAGAATAGCGTTACTTGGGTCAACGGGTGTCACATCTACTATGGATTGACCCACCTCTTAATGTGATTTTCAGGCAAAGCTTGTCCAGATTTCAATCCGATGGATAGCGCAACCAGCGCCGCTCAAAATGTCAACAGCTGAAATTGAAGAATTTACGCAAAAGTAAAAACTTGAGGGACGTCAGCACCTCCAAATATACATCAGGAAGATATCTTGGAAGCTTCAAGCTGAAATACTCAAAAATTTAGCCAAAAATTATAAAATACGAAAATAAATTCCCATGAGCCTCAATAAGTTCGAGAGAGGCAGATAGACATAGTATCATTTTCATTCACTCGCACTCACTAAGCTTACGGCGAAATGAATTTTAGAATTAACGGCTTTAACTCTTAACCAAGTTTGCTCGTTTTGGGTTCAAAAAAAAGTATCACTTGCTTTTATGCACTCGCACTCACTAAGTTTATGGCGAATGAATTTCAGAATTTACAGCTCCTACTCTTCACCAATTTTGCTCGCTCTGGATCAAAATATCCGTAAAAAATTTCGCTGGTTCTGACGTTCTTGGATTTCGTGTTTTACCTTTGTTTTCAATTTAAAATGCCAAAAACACGAAATTTCCCAAAAGCAACTAGTAGCCCTATCCATCGGATTGAAATCTGGGAAAGTTTCACCTGGAAACACCTTAAGTCCTTAAATCATAATCACCGAATCACCGCAAATCTATAGATTTACGAAAAATAATCATCTGAGGTTAATGTGCATGAACGCGCGTAAGCTGCTATTTGTATGTAGACACGCTTGCACGTTGTTTCAATGAACCCTAATACAGCATTAATAGGAATATTAAAAAATTGAAGACAGTTGTCAAGTTCTTGCTCTGGAAATCAACTAGAACGAAGGTATGGGTATTTTATGTGCGTAAGTGTTTTAAAAAATACATCGAAAACTCGAGTCAATAAATATTTCCGAGCAGGGATTTCTTTTATTGCTATACACTCTAAAATTGTTTTGAGAAGCATTTTAGAAGCTGAACAGTTTTGTGCTTTTCCCTTGAGAGTAAATAAAACCATCAAGATTTCGAAGGAAATCGAGAGATTCGAAAGCGTTTTCAACAATCACGTGGGGGTAATTATTACTCTTTAAAAAAGAAGGAATTGAATCCATGAATAGAGAATATAGCCTGTACAGAAGTTCGTAGAATAAGTGGTGTGCTCATTCATAGGAAGCAGCTTATAAAACGAAATTGAGATTTGTTGGGAAAAGCGCGCAGTGCATTTTATATGTGCTCTTTTCCCTGCAATGTCCCTCAATGGCGAGAAGCTCGCAGAGCTTTTTAGCGCGTTCGAAAATCATTAGCCGGAAAGTTTATTCATTGGCGCGTGAAACTTTTCTTGTGAAAGCGTAAATGTCAACACGAAAAACTATTTCCATCCAAATCGGAGCGCGCAATGGGACATAATGCATTAATTTGCCAACTTTTGGACTTGGAGGGTGAATTAAATCGAAGCATTGAAAAATTCACGGCAAAATATCCATGCAGTTGTATATGCACGCTTCCAGTGCATGAACTTACCGAGTCAAAAATGTTGAACCGTGGACGAGTTTTTTTCTGAGAATGGGTTTTCTACGTCAACATGTTATCTATATTAAGGCCACTGTGTTTATTCCTCCTTTGTTTGCAGCAAAACTACATTAAGAGTGAACTCCTGTACAGGGATGGGGGTTTTAGGATAGTTTGTCCAATTTTTTGCCGACAACTGAACTGTCCAAAATGTTATTGACCTTTCGCAAATTTTGTCCATTTCAATATTTTACCCAGAGCTTTTAAAACAACCGGAATAAATTAGGCACATCCAGAAGAAAGGACCAATCCGTAAAAATAAAGTTTTAACCTTGATATTCTTTTGGATAAAAAGTAAATATTAATCGATCATTCGATCGGAAGATCGAAAAATTGAAAGAGATGAGAAATGAGACAAATTTTTGATAGGTAAACACAAACACCAGAAGTGGTACGTACAACCTGGCCTATACATCGGGAATCAAATATTTTATTTAAAGACCTGCAGTCGATTTGAAATCTTTGCGTTAACTGTGTACAAACATGTATCACGTAATGTTTGCCAGCCAAATATTCCAAAATATTTGAGATTCTCTGAGTATTTCTGTGATCTACTGCTCTCTCTAAAAATTGCAGTCCATATCATGGTAAGGCGGGGGTCAACAAATAAGGTGGCCCCTGAAAAGGTATCATACTTGAAAATATTGCGGCCAAGTTTTAGCGTTTTTCTACGCATTCAAAACCATTGCCAGGATATTTCGAGCGGGAGCTACTTCCTTTAACACCACGTTGTGTAATAAGTGACCCAATCAATCCGATCGATTATGCAATGACCCAACTGTAACCTTTGAACTCAAAGATGCAACCTTTTTTTTTGTATGTTTTCCGATCATCGATGGCATCAAAATCATCGAGCAGCTCATCTGTGTCCCTACCAAAATATGGGGTTCAGATAAATCTGATGAATTTGATGCAACTCATATCCGGAAAAAAGTAACAAACATTTTTTTTTTCAGCGGTCGCAAAAGCGTCGACCCGATCTTGAAAATTCAAGGATCGGGGAGTCGCGAAGAAACGCTGAGACACAAAACGGTAGCTCTGACTTGATCCACAAACAGCGAAGTTTTTCCTTACTCTCATCAATTCTCATGCATTGGGGAGAGGTAAAGGGTGGGGGGTCCTCCTTTCTTTGAAAAGTTGAAGAGCGGTCCAAGAACGCGACCCTTACCATTCAAAAGTGATCGAGTAAAGAAAAAAAAAAAAAAAAAAACCTTTGATAAAGATAAAGTTCCGCGATTTTTTGCAGGTCTCTCGCGACTGACTGAGGTTTGCATACCAACCATGAACAGCCACCCGCGCATAATAATCGGCATAAACGAAATAACTGACAGCCGAGCCCTTTCCGGGACCACGCGAGTCTGCTTTTGACATCTATTTTGACGGCTTTCGTTGCAACCTGAAAATAACGGCAAGGGCAAAAAAAAACCTCCTCCGGGATTGGATTGTTTGTGTGCGGTGAACTTGCAGTTTGTTTTGATAGCGGTCGAAATACTGCCCCCCTTCTTTTGTTTTTCCCCCCCCCCCCCTGTGCTCTCCATCTGTGTATCTATGGCGTACTTACTATTTACTCTCTGTCACCAACCACAGATGGACGCATGTGCAATATATGTAGAGTGCATACTCCAAACTTCCGGTCAATGGTTGCTTTTACGGAATGAATATTCACTTTTGGGCGAGTAGAGAGTTTACATGTTCATTGGTTGAGAGAAACTAGAGACATGGACAATGGACATTGGCAGTTGACAACGTTCAGACAATCCAAACGCGTAGCCATAGGAATTTGTCTATCCTTGTTTTACAGCAACAAACATCCGTGTTTGAATAGACCATTCCAGTGTAACCGTATAACGTCACGAAAAGAATTGAATCCAAACAAATGTTTTGTCTCACTCGTTCTCACAGAGTTCCCCGTGAAAATCGAGTCCGAGTTTTTTTCAAGTGCAAATTCATGCTGCACTGAAAAAAGATTACCAGAGGCATGACGATAAGTGAACTGATGAAAGGGGTGGTACTATTTACCACAATGCTAGCGTTTGTATCATGGTTATTGAAAATGTTGAGGTTTTCGTTCTGTATTCATACTCTGGGCTCTGGTATTAACACCAGAATGTTCTGGTTAAAGTACTAGACTTTCTGTGGTTCACATATCGTTGTGTTTCTGATAATATTATACTAGAATTTAGGCATATTTTTTTCAGTGAGGTAAACAACCATGACAACCATGTTATCTCAACTTTTACTGCTTTATTAGATTCCATGAACCTAAAAATATCTCTTCACTTCAACTTAGTTCTGAAAATATCACAGGTCAATTTACAATCACAGTTATATCGACGGACTGATGGAGGTCCTTCCTTATGTTTGCCCTTGTCACCATCAAAGTTTCTTGTTGGCGCAAAAAATTCTAGGATATCATTTCAACTTAGTTCTAAAAATATCATACGTGAATTTTACAATCACAGTTTTATCAATGGAGGCTCTTCTTTATTTGTGTGCTTGTCTCCTTCAGTTTCTTTTGCACGGAAAAAAATACCGCTAGAATTTACCATCTGCAAAGCTGATTTTGGAGTCTGCTATCAAGTATGGTAAATTTTACCATCATATGGTAATTGCAACGTACCTTATGGTGAAATGTATCAACAGGTTATCTTAATTTACCACGAGGTACGTTGCATTTACTATATGATGGCAAAATTTACCATACTTGTTAGCAGACTCCAAAATCGGCTATGTAGATGGTAAATTCTACCAGTCTATTTTTTATTTTTCCGTGTGATCACACAATTCTAGGATATAGGCTCATCACCGCCATAAATTATGACACCACGAGTGATGCTTTGAGATGGTTCTGAGACAGTGAGCTAGGCTAGTGGATCTGTTGCAAATTTTCGAGCTACGATTTTGAGCACTTGGATCAAAATTCAAATGATGCGCACTTGCAAAATTGCTAAAATTCACTCCTAAACTGAAGGACGAAGCGAAAGCAAAGTTGAGCCCTAATTCTACTGCTCTAAGCCGCCGTCAGGATTATGGATGCCATGGGACTACACAGAAGAAAAGGAGAAGAAAATTGAACAGCAAAAAATCTTTAGTTGGGCGTAATATAAGATATTTGGTAGGTGAAACAAAAAAGGAATTTTCATACAGTTTGGAAAGATGGACCTTTTAGGGGATCTGAAGGTCTGCCTTCAGCCAACTTAAAGCTTTATAATCGGTGGGATCAGGTTTTCGGCGGTTTAAATGCAAATATTGCAAATAACTATAAAATTTTATGGAGTAAAGTTGCATTTAACGGGTTTTGCATTTAACTTGGCATTTAAAGGGTTAAAAACAGTCACATATACATACATGCCCACAGATATTTATTTTATAACCACCAAAAGCTAATTAATTGGTAGAAGCTGGCTAGAAGGGTGCCCCCATAAACCTCCCTTCCTACCCATGCAACCAAAATTCGGGCCCTCAAAAAGATCTAGACTGATCAGCCTAAAGTCAGTCTTGGAACAGCACTGGCTAACTGCGATAAAAAGACGGTGTTCTATTCTGTTCCGTCGCGTTCCGATTTCAAAAAGAGTAGCCGATTAATCTATAAATTGCTGTTCTAGGTTTTTCTTGTCCCTTCTCTTTCATCTTCCAGAAAGAACTTAAAGCTCTCAAAAGTCTCAAAAGTAAGAGTAAACCAAAAGCTACCTTTATCAGCCAGCATACTTGAAGAATGAGAAAAACATCTATTTGAAAATCATTAAAACATGAACGTTGAACTTTTTACTGGTTACTTTCATTTCATTAAAATTTAAAACTTACGGTTGTGTTTGCCGGGTGAGCTAGTCTGACGCTGAAGAGAATACGAAACTTGATTAAGCACGTTGACAAACACTAAACTTAGAGAAAGCAGAAACGGATGACGTTTGCTGCGAAAACTTTGTTGGGAACACTTTTTTCTCAAGCTTAGCTTTTAAAAAACTTTTTCCTTCCTTCTCTTTCTTACTCACTGTTTTCAAAAGAAAGATGATTGGTAAACAAATGAAAATTCCCTTGAGAAAAGGCGACTGGAGTAATAAAAAAGATCAAGATATTGTATCCAGTCACTTAGAAACACTGCAAATTAGATTGTTTGATTTCAACATTTTAGAGTAACATGTGCCACCTTGAATAATGTTCCAACGGTCACTGGGCAATTTTTTTTTTTTAAATTCTTTTTTAGAGAGAAAAATGAAATAAAACTTAAACGCACTTGACTTTTTAATTAAGTTCTTTTACTGACAAATTAGCACAAATGACAAGATTTAAAAACGTTTTATACAAGTAGAAACCCAGGTTTATTTAGTCCATCGGTATAAAATCAAGTGTTTGGATCCAAAGGACAATGCCAATTCACTTCGTATGGATTAAAATCTGAACCATAAATATTCAGGACTGAGAAGAAAGAGAAAAATTCTCAAGACCTCTAGGTTATTTCAAGAAATATTACAAATTATTTCTTTGAATTTTGAGAAGATTTTATTTTGTTTTTTTCAATAGATTTAACTTTCAAATTTCAAGAATATATGGTAATTTTTTTCTCATAGGCGGAAGCAGGAAAATTTTACAAAATTAGTCGGGTAATGTGATAAACGGTTGCAGCAGATCAAAAGTTTGGTCGATTAAGAGTCAGGGGAAAAGTAACGAATTCGCGAAAAATCGAGGAAAATAGTGACAAAATCTCCCTAAACTGCGTTCAAAACGTATTTATTAAAAAAAAGTATGATTTTGATTTGCTCCAAAGCTACAAAAACTTCAAAATTTACGGCAACAATTTTCGTTAATAGAAGAAAAATTTGAAGTTGTTCGTTGCAAGTTAAAAATTAGGTTGATATTAAGAGTCAGAGAAAAATGAACAAATTCTCAATCGCGCCCGTTCTGAAGGGGGAAAAATGGAAAAACTTTCTAAACTGCGTTAAAACGTGATTATTAAATAAGTGTAATTTTTATTTGATCCAGAGTTGGAAAAACTTCAAAATTCATGAAAATCCGAAAAATTTGAATATGTTAGTTTCCGATTGGAAAATTATGGTCTAATCGCGCGTGGGTTCCGCGGGCTCCTCCGCTCGTGCCCGCACCGGTAAGAGAAAACGATTCTGCGTTTAACTCCGTCGAGCGTTTGACGAGAAACTGAAGTCAGCGTCTCTCCTGAGGTCCAAGCGCATAGGGTTTTTGAATCTATTCCGCGTTACTGCCATGATACGCTGTTCGCATGCGTATCTCGGCGCAGCGCACGCGATGTGTGAGCCGCAACAAAAGGATGGATGGAGCCCTCCTCTGCGTTATCTTAGTCCATGATGGATTAATTAACGGAAAATGTGAGAATTATGCAATTTGTTGCGCATACTTTGAATTTCGTTCAGACGTAATTAATTGTAATTTGTCACGGTATCAGTGATGCCGATGTTTTGTGCTATTCTGATTGAACATCAAAATATCGATTGTAGGAATGAATTTTCGATGGAAATTGCGCTTTTTGATGATTCTGAGTTGATGAGATGGTTTTTATATCGCTATTTTACAGTGTATTTCCTTATTTTTTCGCAGTCACCAAAAGTCGTTTGGCGTCGCTTTTGATGGATACCAAAAACGACAAATAACAGTTCCACAACACACGTTATGCACATGTTGTATGATGGATGATATTAGGTACGTTACAGGTTGCATACCCTAGTCATAAAATAAAATAGACCGTTTTATACAGCGATCAGGACGACGCGACGCCAACGTCACGAAAATAATTGGGTCTAAACAAATGTCTTGTCTCACTCGCTCTCTCGCATTTTCCCATAAGAAATCGGATCCAAACTTTCAAATGCAAATTCAAGCTAGTATTCCACCAGTTCTCTCAGATTTTACCATACACCAAATCGGATTTTGCATACCTCATAGTATAATTATGCGCTTCAACCACATTTTCGAAACATCACACATTCATTTACAATCACAGTTATATCGAGGGAAGTCCTATTTTTGTTGTCCTTGTCTTACTCACAGTTTCTTATGGGCACAGAATTCTAGAATATGGACTAATCGGCACTATCACTTTACATGTTTAATTGAGTGTTATAGCGGTGATATGCCCAAAAGAGGACGTGAGTAAAACTAGGACGAGACATGACTTCGTTCGATATAATTATTGTGATGTGATTGTAAGTTCGCTTGCGATCTTTCCATGCATTATTTGAAAGTGAAAAGATACTTTAAGGTATGTGGAATCTACTGATGCAATAAAACTTGAAAAAAACCTTGTTGTTTACTGGCATGAATTTTCATTTGAAAATTTGAGTTCGATTTCTTATGCCCGAGATAGTGAGCGTGATAGATTATTTTTTTGGACCCAATTTTGATCGTGACATCATCATTAACACGCGGTCTATACGCATACAAGTGTTGAGCGGTGTATAGTGAACAGAGTTGGGCAAAAAATTATTCGGATTATTCGATGTGTCCGGCAACGCCGAGTCAATCGAATTATTCGACGAATAATTCTACAATTGACCTATACCTTCCGTGTGTTTCCCTTTCCTCAACTCAGGTAGCAAACCCAGTTTGTTTTCAGTGTTGCCAGAGTCATTTCATTATTTCTGATTATTCGGTTGCCCAACTCTGATAGTGAATCGCATATTACGAGTGTAACTATTATTTCGCCTGAAATTCGCAGGTTATGCAAAAACCGTACCATCGTGTAGGAACAGTTATCTTGCAACAACTCCATTTATTTGCGGCGTCCATGAGAGTCTCGAGTGAAGGCACTAGGTTAGGGTGACTCTTATTTTTGAAAGTTTCGAAAAGTTAACCTCCAGTTCTCTCAAAACGTGCTATGAGGCATAAAAATCAAGAATATTTGTCGAAAAAAAAAATTAAAATTTTTTTAGAGGTCTCTCAAGCGGCATAAAGGGCGTAAGTGCAAAATTTGCAACTACAGCAATAGTATAGTCGATTTCGTATGTAAAATGCAATAATGCGCTCCTTTAGAGCGAAAATTTCGTCCGTTTGACCGTATCTTTTTGCGTTTAGCGGGAAAATGTCAATTAGAGAGGGCGCAATTGCAAGTTTGCGCGCGCGCGAGGAGCTTAGCGGCGCGTGGCCGGGTCAGCACGTTAAACGATCGTCGCGCGCGCAGTTGGTAGGCAGATTGATAATGGATATTCTCTACATACGTGCAAAGGCGTATTGTGCGCTCTTTTTCACCTTATTTGGAAAATATGTGCGTCAAATTATTAACTGGATAATATGGAGACAGAAACAGAAAAATGCAATTTTAGAGGTAATCGTTGCCTTGTTCTGTATTACAAAATTAACAAATAAATAAATTAATACAGTCGTCAAAAACATAAAATATCTTGAACTAAAACGACTAAGGTGACCCCAGTAGCCGACGCCTGACACCCCTGAAATGTACCAGTACCAGACACCCGCTTTTTACTATGTGAAAAATATTAGTTTAGTGGCAATTTTGATGTTTTGCGTAGGTATTGATTTCGAATGTTTCACAGTTGAAGTCTCAGAAAAAACCACATAAAACATCAGTATTGCCACCAAACTAGTACTTTTTACAGTGTGAAAAATGGGTGTCGGGTACTGGTGCAAGTCGGCTACTGGGGGGCTTCACCATAAAATAAACTAAATTGTCGCACAACTAAAAAGGTTTGAAAAAGAAGTCTTAGCATTATAATTTTTTCAAGTCATGGACGGAAATTTTTCTGGACCGTTTCCCTACATTTTTAGTGAAATGGGTTGCTCCTTTGCAGTAATTTTTGAAAATCTTCTACTTTGGTCGTTACTTTTACTTTCTCACTCTAATGAAATTAGAAAAATTGAGAAAGTATTGCAATGACGCAGAGATTTTTGATGCATTTTGTTTCGATACTTGGCCCACTGCGACTAAGTCAATCATGATAATTATGAAATAATTGGCTTTCATCATGCCTAATACTATCCTAACGAACATCTATCCATGACATTTTAGTATTTCTTAAATATATGTAGTTTGGAGAGGTAAATGCATAAACTTTCTGTGGCGTCCGTGATCTGTGAGTCGTGATATGTGCGTCCGTCTGTATCCCAGCATAACTTTTGCACAATAGGTCCAAATCTATTTCCTCTAATAGACAGCCTATAGTCAAATAAACTACTTATCCTTGTTCTATTAAACCCTTGAGACTCTTTTAAAAATCAAAATAGGTGCGATCAAACCAAAAAATAGAGTGAACGTGAAAAAGTAAAAGTAAATAGTTAAAAATAGAGTCAATCGATATGGGTTCAATGAATTTTTATGAGATACTTTGACCACAGAATATATTACCGAAAAAGTAAATTATTTCCCTCATATCACGACTCACAGATCACGGACGCCACAGAAATTTTATGCATTTACCTCTCCAAACTACATATATTTAGGGAAACGGTCCAGAAAAATTTCCGTCCATGACTTGAAAAAATTATAATGCTAAGACTTCTTTTTTCAAACCTTTTTAGTTGTGCGACAATTTAGTTTATTTTATGGTGAAGCCCCCCAGTAGCCGACTTGCACCAGTACCCGACACCCATTTTTCACACTGTAAAAAGTACTAGTTTGGTGGCAATACTGATGTTTTATGTGGTTTTTTCTGAGACTTCAACTGTGAAACATTCGAAATCAATACCTACGCAAAACATCAAAATTGCCACTAAACTAATATTTTTCACATAGTAAAAAGCGGGTGTCTGGTACTGGTACATTTCAGGGGTGTCAGGCGTCGGCTACTGGGGTCACCTTAGTCGTTTTAGTTCAAGATATTTTATGTTTTTGACGACTGTATTAATTTATTTATTTGTTAATTTTGTAATACAGAACAAGGCAACGATTACCTCTAAAATTGCATTTTTCTGTTTCTGTCTCCATATTATCCAGTTAATAATTTGACGCACATATTTTCCAAATAAGGTGAAAAAGAGCGCACAATACGCCTTTGCACGTATGTAGAGAATATCCATTATCAATCTGCCTACCAACTGCGCGCGCGACGATCGTTTAACGTGCTGACCCGGCCACGCGCCGCTAAGCTCCTCGCGCGCGCGCAAACTTGCAATTGCGCCCTCTCTAATTGACATTTTCCCGCTAAACGCAAAAAGATACGGTCAAACGGACGAAATTTTCGCTCTAAAGGAGCGCATTATTGCATTTTACATACGAAATCGACTATACTATTGCTGTAGTTGCAAATTTTGCACTTACGCCCTTTATGCCGCTTGAGAGACCTCTAAAAAAATTTTAATTTTTTTTTTCGACAAATATTCTTGATTTTTATGCCTCATAGCACGTTTTGAGAGAACTGGAGGTTAACTTTTCGAAACTTTCAAAAATAAGAGTCACCCTACACTAGGTTGATATGCTATGAGCTATGATGCGATACATACTTGTCCCCATGAAATAAGTAAGCAACTATTCCTGCTCGCGGGAAGTGGAATTGCATATTCAAATAATTGCAGGCGCTTTTGTAAATAGAACGCTTTTGTGCAGAAGCAGAATCCAGAATTAATAGCTGGAATAGAGAATGCGCATTTTTTTATCACATGTCAGAGTGCAAGTATGGACAAGGATGTGATCAACTTCGATAAAGATCGCCAATCTCTACACGCAACCCGGGTGAAGTAAGATATCTAATTCAAAATGGTTTGAGACATCCGAGACCATAGCCATAGACACTTATCCTTATTTCCTTTATTTTGCGTATCAATTTTAAATATACAGGGTGTTTCACGTAACCTGCTCACTATGGTTTTCTTAAACGGGTGACGATAAAAGAATCTGGAAAAATCGGTTTTGTAGTAACTCGGACCTGAAATTTCATTTAAAAATACTGTCACAACCCAAAATTTGGTTTTTGGGGGGTTTTCAGGGGGGTGCCCCCCTAATCTCGAGATTTTCAAATAGCAAACCCTATCTTGTGATACCTCGTTTGAAAGAAGGTGAAATTCTAAGCATTTTGGCTAAAACCGGAAGTCGATATCTTTTTTCGTTTTCGAGATATCGAAGGTCGAAGATCGATATAGGACCAATTTTCGAAAATTCTTAGCTCCTACAAAAAAAGTAGTAAAACAAAAAACTGCACATGTAAAATGCTCTAATTGATGAATACTGTCACGAAAAAATTACGAATTTACAATCAAATAAACCGGAAGTCGACATTTAGGCACCTTAACATTTTCGGCGGGTTTTCGGCCCATTTCTCAAAATTTTCAAATAGCAACCCCTGTCTTTTAATACCTCATTTGAAAAGGCGTAAAACGTTGTGCATTTTGGCGCAATCAAAAGTTTGATATCATTTTTCTAATTCGATATATCGAAAATCGAAGTTCAATTTAGACCATTTTTCGACCCAGTAAAAACCGGATCCTATCGTGTGATACATCATTCAAAAGCACATAAAAAACCAAGACTTTTAGTGCAAACCGGAAGTCAATACCTTTATTCGCGGTCAAGATATAGCAAATCAAAGTTTAGTCTTTGGTTAGGGCCCACCTTAAACTTTGACTTGCGATATCTTGACCGCAAAAAAAGGTATTGACTTCCGGTTTGCATTATAATTTTTGGTTTTTTATGTGCTTTTGAATGATGTATCACGCGATAGGATCCGGTTTTTACTGGGTCGAAAAATGGTCTAAATCGAACTTCGATTTTTGATATATCGAATTAGAAAAATGATATCGGACTTTTGATTGCTCCAAAATGCACAACTTTTTACGCCTTTTCGAATGAGGTATTAAAATATAGGGGTTGCCATTAGAAAATTTTGAGAAATGGGGGTTTTCCCGCCAAAAATGTTAAGGTGCCTAAAAGTCGACTTCCGGTTTATTTGATTGTAAATTCGTATTTTTTTCGTGACAGTATTCATCAAGTAGAGCATTTTACATGTGCAGTTTTTTTGTTTTACGACTTTTTTTGTAGGAGCTAAGAATTTTCGAAAATTGGTCCTATATCGATCTTTGACCTTCGATATCTCGAAAACGAAAAAAGATATCGACTTCCGATTTAAGCCAAAATGCTAAGAATTTTGCCCTCTTTCAAACGAGGTATCACAAGATAGGGTTTGCTGTTTGAAAATCTCGAGATTAGGGGGGCACCCCCCTGAAAACTCCCCAAAAACCAAATTTCGGGTTGTGACAGTATTTTTAAATGTAACTTCAGGTCCGAGTTACTATAAAACCGATTTTTCCAGATTCTTTTATCGTCACCCGTTTAAGAAAACCATAGTGAGCAGGTTATGTGAAACACGTACCCTGTATTACTCGTTGTTTTAGCATTTATAACTTGAATCAAACCTGAATCAAACATGGGCGTGAAAGCTCATCACCAGGCTCGGAAAAATCAATTTTTCAGTTTGTGAATTGGGCAAATTTAAGCTACTCCATTTCATGAACCGGGCAATTTTTTGCGTAATCCGCAATTATGGGCAGCGCCGTCGCACAATTCACGAAACGTGCAAAAATATGTTCAAAATGTTCATGGATTGTGCGCAACACATACCTCTACCTTGCCATACGATCTACCCAGTTTTGAACAGAGTCCGGTCCATCTGGCTTGGAAATTTCCGATCCTTAAAATGGCAAAGCTACGCAGGTGTCGCAGGTGTCACGAGAAATTCCTGTCTAATTTGTCATTCTCTATAGAAACACGCAGAGGAAAGCCTCTTGAATTTGAATCTACCATGATACCTACCTGCGTAGCTCCGCCTTTGCGCCTTAATCCTTCACGAGAAGAAGTACACATGTATACCATTTTAAGTATAACATGGGATTCAATCCCTGCTAAAAATGACCCGGCATAGAACAGGCTGACATCAGGGTGTGATCAGTTTAAACTGGTAATTTAAACGACCTCAGCCTGACCTCAGCCTGAACCAAAGCTATCAATATCAGGCTGACATCAGGCTGACATCAGCCTGAGATCGTACGCAAAAATTAGCGTCTCGGCTCGGAATCGATCCCGTGCTTCCCAGATAGTTGTCCTAGAGAGCGACTTAGCCGACTGCGCCACTGGGCCGATATAGTATGAGACGCAAAATTAAGCTTCTTGAGTGACTTCGTGACAGTCTGCTGACTTATTTAACAGTCAGTTTGCGCTGCGTTGCGTCATTTCCGGCGCTTTTTAAGTTTTATAACGCACGTTACAATCGTTTACTTGAATTAAGACAGACGATTAATTTCCTAGAGTGTGAAAGAGTGTTTTAAATAGATCGGTTTATGTTCTAGTATGGATTCTCCATTATTATCTAGAATATGTCAGGTCAATGCTGATGAGTTTGAGTGCCGTGATAATCAAGCAAGTCAGGTGAAAGCATATTTTTCAAAGTGATCGATAGGTATTTGCTAGCACATGCTGGAGTCACACTGATTTTACTTCAGTTTGAACTGGAACTCTGGAAAATGTGTAATGGATTCTTGAGCTTATTTAGAGCGCCTGGACGTTATGTAATGGTCTCAATTACACTTCTCCAGCCCCTGGAAGTTATGTAATGGATTCTTGAGCTTTTGTGGCGCACGGAGGTTATGTAATTGATTTCATTACACTTCTCCAGCCCCTGGAAGTTATGTAATGAAGTCTTGAGCATATTTAATGCCTGGAGGTTATGTAATGATATCCTTTACACTTCTGAAGCCCCTGGAAGTTATGTAATGGATTCTTGAGCTTTTTTGGCGCCTGGAGGTTAGGTAATTGATTCTATTACACTTATCCAGCCCCTGGAAGGTATGTAATGGCTTCTTTACCTTTTGTGGCGCCTGGAGGTTATGTAATTGATTTTGTTAAACACTTTCTCCAGCACTATCAGTCATAGTGCCAGCAACATAGCACCACCAGCACCATGAGCATGATGGAGCCGAGCACCGTCAGTCATGATGCCAGCGACATGGCACCATGATTTCCATGGTGCTCAGTGTGTTCTGGTGCTAACATTTTTACCAGGGATAATTTGGTGACCGTTAAGTTTATACTTAACCCTGCGGCCCAGTTCCCTTGCGCACTCCGAGACGTTGGTACACTGAAATATTTTTTAATTTCTAGGGAACACCCCCACCCCCTTCTGAAAAGAGAAATTCTGTTTTCGCCAAGATAGAAAAAGTTCAGACAGTCACAAAGGACCAAGGACCATCTGATGTAGCGGACCAGCCTGACCTCGGGCTGATCTCACTTTAATAAGACCAGGCTGATGTGATAGATCAGGGTGATCTATTGGATCAGTCTGAGGTCAGCCCGATCTCAGTTTACCAAGACCAGGATGATGTGATAGATCAGGGTGATCTATTGGATCACCCTGAGGTCAGCCTGGTCTCAGTTCGGGAGACCAGGCTGATCTGCTAGATCAGGCTGATCTCAGTCTGATCTCCAGCTGATCTCAGCCTGATCCGGCGGATCAGGCTGATGTCAGCCCGATGTCAGCCTGTTCTATGCCGGATCATTTTTAGCAGGGATGGAATTTAAAAGGACATTTAGCAAAAAATTGTGTGACCATAAAAATTCTTAGAAATTTGTCCTCTTTTGAACGGTCTAGAAAAATCTCAAAAAAATCGAATCCTAAAATGCGTGATCGATAGGGTTAAACGTTATAGTCATTTTGTGAGTCAGTGGGTGAATTTCGTAATTTTTTACCGTACTCATCGTAACTATCGCTTTATTTTACGTGGAATGGTTTATTCAATCGTATGTAGAAAAAGTTAGCTAGAGGCCCATTCCATTATATTGAAAAAGCGCAGAAGCGATAGTACCGCAGAAAGACTCGGATGTTCATTAATGTCATTCGATTACGTCATTAAACTTTGAGATCGTATCGTTTCTTTCTCCTCGAGCGGGGGTGGAATGGGAAGCTCGAACGTGTCGTAATATGTATGACGTTGCCTACACACATGAGTACATGTTTGGGGACTAAATTTGTGCTATCTTTAGACAAGACCCGTATCTGGATAATCAGATATCCCGCCTATAATAAACGAGGTCCGAGGTTCATTACCCGGACTACTGCTTTAACCTAATTCCTCGTTCCTTCTCTTATCGCCGTTGTCACGTTTGAGAGCAACTCTTTGAAAAGAGGGATTTTCCTTACGTTTTGATACATATTTACGACTCTCAAATTTGGATCCTTCAAAATTTTCAAGAATTCCTTGAAATTCCTTGAAAAGTTTTCAAGTTTTGGGCCCAGATTATTAAAACTGCAGTTTTTCCTCTTGTCAACTCGGCAACGCTGACCCACATCGGAGATCTTTTTTTCCTTCACCGATCATCGGCCCATTTTTTGACATCGGTGACAACATCGACCGGCTCTTGTTTGCTGCTCGCCTCCCGTCACTCAATGGTCTAACATCGCCAAAAGTGCCCAAAAATCATGGAAAGAAAATTTCTCATCAATTTATTATTATTTTTTTTTTTTTTTATCATTTTTAATTTTTTAAAGACCTCCTTCCATCTCAGAGAAAACTTTCAACACGTAATATAAACCTAGAGTTGGCACTGAAAAGTTTTAAATGAAGCTTATTAAAAGCTCGAAAACGATGATTTTTGATGAATTTTTTCCACTTTTTTTTTTTTTTTTTTTTTTTTAATTTCTTTTGATTTCAGACTAAAGTGCGTCGCCGCCAGCTCGCTCTCACCCTTCATAAGCGCGCTATATGCTCTGACTTTGCCTTTCCTCCGTTTCTTGTACACCAAGATCCGATGTTTGAAAACTACTGCGACTCGACGCACAATGGAACGAGCAAATGGGAAAGGTCGGACATGGAATACAAATAATGCAAATTTGAATGTTTATTTACAGTCAAAAAACAAACTATTAAGGGTGATTCTATAGGAAATTTTACAACAAAACCAATGAAATCACTTACAAACTTCTACGTTGCGCGTTAACAAAGCTGAACGCATTTATAAATTTGCGACTCTATGTCCGGCCTCTTTGATTGACTCGTTTCACTGTTCGACGCGACAGCTGTTCCGTAGATTCATTGGCAGCAGGTCAAAGCCAAGTTCTGGCAAAAAAGGAGTCTTCGGTTTTGTAATATAACTAGATCAGCTCTCAAACTTTCCTCCGTTCTCGCGGCAAGGAGATTTTTTAAGATTGAGGCCAAAGCTACCCATCTTATGAGACCTTTCAAATCTGTAAAAAAAAAAAGTCATGTTTCAGCGACAAAATTAGAAAAATAGTTTAGCTTCAATGTCATATTTGCATAAAAATGAAAAAAAATGTCTTAGGGCAAACAATTGGAGATTTTCCCCGGTAAATGAAGCCAATAGTAATTTTCCGAAATTTTGTATAACCACATGCGTCGACGAAAAGACCTGTTACCTCGAAAAATCCCCTTAAACCCTTGAAAATTATCGAACTGTTGAGGAATTGATGACAGCTTTCGTAGCCGACTTTTCGTTTGGGTTCAAATGGACAAAATGCTAAATTTCCAAATTGCAATGTAAATAGCGGGTCTGCTAGTCAGCTCGTGGTTGACACAATTTCTCATTTAAATTGCAATTAAGGCAAGCTGGCGAAATGAGTTTATACAGAGCCTTATGGCAGTATCGTAATTCTATTCAAAGTAATTTTTATTCTATGACTGGTATTAATTCGTAAAGCTTCCTGTAGATGTGGCAACTTCGATAGGATGAGGCTGGCGTCGCCGACGGTTTGGGTGGGGTTGGGGGTCAGGACAAAGTAAGCGGAATTTTAAGGAAAAGAGGGATGTTTGACACGCCGAGTGCTCAGTGTTGGCGTTGGAGGAAAGGAATGAGGTGTGGGCGGAAAAGGAAAGGGAGAAGGGATGGACGAAGCAAGAGGAGGAGCGCACTTGTTGATCTAAAATAGCTTGCCCGCATGAACGCATTAGTAAAGAAACTCATTCTTTGCTATGTGTCTTGTCTATTTCAAAAGACGCTTCTGTAAACGCATTTACTGTGCATACGGACGAAGGCGTATTCGGGTAAAGGTCGTTTTAGAAAAATTTGCCGTTCACGCCTCTTCGTAAACATATGCGTTGAAGAGTGTAATTCCGTCTTCTGTGCAAGTTTCCGTTCAATGAAACCACGTAGAAACATAAAATATAGAGCTCGTTTCAGAGGTGTAGACGAAACTATACAATAATCTTTGGCGAATGGGTCTGTTGCAAACTTTTGCTACAACGATTAAGAGAGTATAATCTTATGTAAAATCGCCTGAAAAGTCCATTGGTGGCATCAGAAAGTCATAAAATGCAATAATAAACTCACAAGAGGCGTTTAATGAAATCCAAGATGGCGGAGAAATATCGAGCAATCTGTATGCATGCACCATGAACATCCAAGGATGGCCAACTTTGACAACCTCACTGGAGGTAGAGGTTACGTGTTTGTTTACGTTGTGATATTGGTTGTGATCGAAATTGTGAGGTTGGCTATCCTTGGATGTTCGTGGTGTATGCATACAAATTGCTCGATATTTCTCCGCCATCTTGGATTTCATTAAACGCCTCTTGTGGGTTTATTATTACGTTTTATGACTTTCTGATGCAACCAATGGACTTTTCAGGCGATTTTAAATTAGTTAAAACACTCTTAATCGTTGTAGCAAAAGTTTGCAACAGACCCATTTTCAATTTGCATTCATCAAATCAAAAAAAAAAAAAAAAAAAAAAACTTGCCTCCGACTTTAAACGTTTGGTTTTAAAGCGTTCCTTAAAATAAAAAGCCAACGCTCGAAGTAATTTTCATTCATTTTGTAACATAAGAAATAATGTTGAGAAATTCCAAGGATTATCGGTTCAGGCGTGTCTACTCTTCTGAAACAACCTCTACCTGATTTGCGTAGATTTTGGTCACGAAAACCCATGATCAGAAAACGAAAATATGCCCCTCCGCGCATGTGTTAAAATTAACTGTAAACGGCAAACTCTTCTGAAACTACCTCTAATTCCACGGTAACAGGACCAGCGGCGCACACTGGGGCCGACTGAGGAAAAAATCCCTAAAATGAAGTATGCAGGGGAGAAAAAACGATTCGGTAGAACTTTAGTCCAGGGTATGTAGGTTGATACCCAAACACAGTTTTGCCCAAAAAAAAATTCAGAAAGGAGAAAATAAGCTCCGAACTCAGCTTATCTGAAAATACCAAATTTCAGGCATTTTTTTATGTTTGATTTTTTGATTTTTGCACTTTTGCTTTAGATATTGACAAATATCTGTAAGCATGTCTCGAAAGTGCGTCTTTAGAGCTTTCGATTCATATGTAGGAAGTTTAGAAAAAAATATTTCAAAGTGACGAAATTAATTATTTAACGAGGAGGGTAAAGATTAGTTAAATTTAAAGTTTAATGGATTCGCAAAAAAAAGCTCCAAGAGGCTCCAAGTTCTAATATTGATTTTCTGATAGTCAATACCATTAGGAAGAAGCCCTGAAAATTTAAACTACTCTTTTTGTCCACTTTTGGAGATATCGATTTTTTTAATAAGCAGGGGTCCGATTTTTTTACATCTTTTTTCACGTAAATGCAAGTTCTGCGCGCGGGCATCGCAGTTGAAAGTTAAATAAGAAGTGGCAAAACTGTTCCAGCACCTGTTTCGATGAGAAAATTGCGGAGAGCAAACGCAAGGTATCCCATGTAGGCATAACCGCTGCTGCAAAATTGTAGAAATTTACCATTGTTGCCAAATGTTGCATTAAAATTTAAAAAAAATACATAGAGTAAAATGGAAAAATTGAAATCCACGATTAGGCAACACTGGATTTCATCTACTTAAATGCAAATAAAAAAATAAATTCTTAAATCCTAGAAAAATTGAGATAACTTTGAAAGTTATGCGTGATGTTGTCTCAATTTTTGTTCTTAAAAAATACGAAGCTCACTGATCATCTTTGTTATTGGACAAGTTTGGAGCCCCCTGCCCCTAAAAATGACTCCAAAATGTTGGTTTCACGGACACTTACCAAGGGTAGCTAGAATAAGTCCTCAGGATTTTAGTTTCCATCCCATTCTTAAGTTTTATGAGCATTTTCCTCAAAATTTAGTAAACTTTCACTATTTTCAGGTGGTTTTTTGCCAATATCTCTCTAACAAATTAAGGCAGAGAAATGTTCTTTGCACCAAAAATCTTAGTTTTTCATGCTGTTTTCACAGATATGCCACATGATGGGGGTTTCAAAAAACCAAAAAATTATTGGGGGGGAGGGGGCCCCCAATTTTGAGTAAATATGTCATCCATCATTTTTGATGGCTGGAGTATGGCCCTTGAGTCCACACAAGCTCACATACAAAATTTCATTGAAATCCGTCGAGTAGTTTTGGAGTTACAGAATTATTTCCGATTTTCATACAATCGGCTCCACAGTGCGGCGTTGCTAGGGGGGCCGGGGGGGCCCAGGGCCCCGGGTGCCACCATCCTTGGGGTGACACCCGACGGAGTGAAAGAAAAAGAAAAGAGAAGAAAAAGAGAAAGAAATAGGAAAAAAGAGAAAAAAAAGGAAAAAGGAAAAAAGGAAAAAAGGAAAAAAAGGAGAAAGGAGAAAAGAGGAAAAAGAAGAAAAAAAGAGAAGAAAATAAATAAGGGAAGGAAAAAGAGGAGGAAACCGAAAGGAAGGAAAAAATAAAGGTAGTTGAAGGTAAGGGGGTGCGTGGAAGGAAGAAAGGACAGTTTGCCACGGGTTCCACTGACTTAAGGTAAGGGCATATGGTGGGGAGCCTGAGCCTGCGGGGGTGACACCCAACTGGACCGGTCAAGAAAAACAATTCTAAATAGTTAGAAAATGAAAGTTAAAGAATAAATATCATCAGGATGGAGAAAGAACCCCCCCCCCCCAATCGCCACCCCATAAATTTTTCTCGGTTCTCTCAAATAAAACCCGGAAACCCCGTTAAATTGGGTTTTCAAGGTGTGAAATTTTCAAAATTTTCCGGGGGTGGACCCCCGTACCCCCCGTTAAACTAGGGGGTATTCCATACCCCCCAGACCCCCCGGTGAATGGGGTGTGTGAACAGTAGGTACGTCAACTCAAAAGCTCTCCCTTCCCTTGAAACAATTTCTGGCTGCACCGATGCTGCTTCATTACATACTTTTCTGTTAAATCAGCAAACATTACCATTATTTGATCAAATTAATAGTGAGTGTTCAAAACCTTCGAGGATACATAGCAATAAATGTGCTTTTCTCTTTACCTAATGCCACTGAATTTGAATTTTTAAATCTGTATCTTCTGATGAGCGAGGATGGAAAAGAGAAGGAGGAGGAGGAGGGGAAGGGGGACTGGGTGGGGTACAGGTAGAAGGCTAGGGGGGTCAGTGGAAATCGTCGTTCTGAGTTAGCTTTTTCATGGAGCAGGGGTGACACCCGGCACTTGGGCCCCCCCTAAAAATACACCTAGCGACGCCACTGAACAGGACTTTTACCGGGGGTTGGTTTTAGGCGGGTACCACATTTTTTGTCGTAGAATGGTCCTCGTATTGGACCAACAAAACACAGTTTGGGTTACAAGTGTTTAGCTCATGTAGATAAACATAACAATTCCTTGCTGTGCAGATTTTAGTACGAATGGAAGTAAAATTTCCGTGAACCTAACTTTTGAAGTATTCGCCGGTGCAAGGGGGATCTCGATTCGTCAATACTTAGAACGAGCTTTCTCTAGAACAATAGAGCTCGTGCTATTTGCAAACCATTTTTTTCGCCAATCGAACATACATGCAAAAGTATCGATTACTCGTGGTTCAATGAAGATAATTTTACGTAAATGTGTTTAAATGGAGAGAATACATTATCACCATGGGCGCCCGCAGCGGGGGGCAAGAGAGGGCACTTGCCCCCCCCCCCTTGGAATTAAAAAAAGTCAAAATTTCACGGTAAAAAATGAAAGGAAAGAAGAAAATGCAATGTCAATCAAAGGAGTAATGTTAACAAACTTAATTATTTGTTTGTTTTGTAATTTTAACTCATTTTTTGCAAGGAATATTAGAATTAAACATTTTCCTTGATATAATTTGCGTCAGCTGTCCCTTTATCCATTATATCAAACACGTCAAAATTATTACTATTATTTGATACACCTACCATGGCTTAATAATTGTACACCATTTGGATGAAAAATAAAGTTTTCCCTTTTCCCCTGGGGGGAGGGGGGGGTCCTACAAGCCCTTCCATTGAGGTTCAACAATTTTGCCCCCCCCCTTGGAAATTTTTCTGCGGGCGCCCATGATTATCACCACATTGCACGAGCCGCCACTGCTCTTGAATGTATTGCATATGCTTATGAGAGCGTTTGCGGGAACCAAAGTGCTCCGTAAACTGTTTCACACAAAAATTAGTTATAGGCCAAATAAGCCAAAAATAAGTAACGCTGGACCGAAAAGCAAAGTGTTTCAGGAGGCCGCAAAAATCACGAACAAAATATATCTCGTAAAATTTAATTTTGCGCGAGAGAAAGATCGAGACAAAGGAAAGAGGCTCAGAAGGGAAGTCTAATTCATTTCGAGCAATTAAACCCTAAACGAAGAGATGGTAGTGGAGGGGGGGGGGGGGGGGGGGTAAAAATTGAAATAATTAGTGACTCCACTGAGAGTGGAAACATCGATCAAAGGAACGGCGCGAAGCCTCGAGCAGAAACGAGGAAAGATAAATAGTAAATAATACGCTTTATATATTTGTATATTTAAGGAACGAGAATCCGAGAAAGAGATGTAAGTCTTTACAAGCTACAAAGATAAAGAGAAAGCCCTTCTCTGGAATTATTTAAAAAGGCTCGCCGCGGTATTTTCTTGAATAGAGGAAAAATTATATACATTTTCACCAAGGAGGCCGAAGCCGATCCTTGAAATTCCCAAGTTTTGAATAGACGGGATAAGAATGGAAACGGTGATTGGTGGAGACGAGTCACGTGGCTGCCAAGTCTAATCAAAACTCGGAATTTATTTTAATGGATTTCGGACAATCTTGAGCGTCTGATGAATAACCAATGGGTCTGTTTCGCACTTCTGGTTTACAGGCAGAAATAATTGATTCCATAGTAAAAATGTCGCGAGAAATAAACTGACGCAGTTTTAAACAACGAAAACTCAAAAACCGTCCTCTTTAATAGAAAATAAGTAACAATAAGTTGGGGAAGGCGCGGATCCGGGTAGGGGGGCTGAGGGGACTATAGCCCCCCCCTCCCTTGAGCCAAATTTTTACACTGTCTACGAGGGGATTTTCGAGGATATTTCGGGCATTTTATTTTGGAATAGTAGGTTTTTGGACCTTAGCCTCACTTTTTGGATCCCCTCCCCTTGAAAGATTTTTAGATCAGCCACTGAAACGAGGGTCACTGCGAAACGAATTTACAAATGCCAGTGATGCCGCAAAACTGCCGAACGCAGAATATAACACAATTCCGCGCCAGTATTGTAATGGGTCTGTTGCAAACTTTTGCTACAGCGCTATAGAATGTACCATCCAATGTAAAATCGCCTGAAAAGTCCAATGGTGGCATCAGAAAGCCATGAAATGCAATAATAAACTCACAAGAGCCGTTCGATGACATCCAAGATGGCGGCAAAATATCGAGCAATTTGTATGCATGCACCACGAACATTCAAGGATAGCCAACTTCACAATATCCATTACAATCAATCACAACGTAAACAAACACATAACCTCTACCTCCAGTGAGGTAGTCAAAGTTGGCAATCCTTGGATGATCACGGTGCATACAATCAGATTCCTCGATATTTTGCCGCCATCTTGGTTTTCAATAAACGCCTCTTGTGAGTTTAATATTGTATTTTATGACTTTATGATGCCACCAATGGAATTTTCGGACGATTTTACATTGGAATAAACACTTTTTATTGCTGTAGCAAAAGTTTGCGACAGACCCATTATTGTCGACAAATTAATCCACACTACCAGAATGTAGACTAATTACATGGACTGGACGTGATTTCCTTAAAATCCAAAACTATTTAACGGTCGCAAAGGCATGTAAAAGAACTACTTCCGGATACTCACTGGATATACTATTATACGCAATCGCCAGTTTCTCGCCAAACGCGATCCTTTTCAAATCGCTCGAAATGGTCGAAACTTTGAAATCGTTTTGATTCAAGATCCTATTTGGTCTAACAAAATTATTGCTGTTAGCAATTTACGAAAGTGAAGAAAGAAAAAAGTGCGCAACAGATACCAATTAATTAAAAATATATTCCTATATTAGTATTTTATGATGCAGCATATCAACTTGCAGGAGCGGACCCTAAAAGTTTCATTGGGGGGGGGGGGGGGGGGGTGACCTCTTAGATCCGCCACATTCAACTTGACTGCTAACCTGAACAAATTAGTGTTAAATTTATACTATAGTACAGATTATTGGCAAGAGACTCTCGCACTCAATTCATTAAAAAAGAAACTCAGAAACGTTGAATACTGCAGGGCATTATACGAAAGAATACTTCGTTGCGAGCGCCTTCAATTGATGATACAGGCAAAAACAAGTACCGCAGACTTATCCACTTGCTCCATTTGAATGAATGCGCGGTGAGTTAACTGACTATTTTTGGACGGTAAAGGTTAAAGTATGAAACTGATTCAAAATTATGGTAGATTCAGAGACCATCAGAGCTCCTGAGATTTAGAGTATTACGGATTATCATTGAATATGCGGCTCTGCATCTAAGGGCAAGGGATACAAATTATGCGATTTTGTTCTCTTTTTATTTTCAAAATGAGCCTGTTGATGCGTACTTTTACTACAGCAATATGCGGTAAATCTATCGGTAGGTCAAATTTGTCAGATCCCTCAAATTCAAAGCTCTTCTTCGCGCTTAAGAAGCGCACATTTATACATAACTCTTAAAACTCACTCTGCATTTACACGGGAAATAATTTTCATGCATTACGAACAAACCGCACACTATTTTCACCGACATACTAAGGTACTGTTTTGACGGAACCATCGCGTCTGACAATGTTAATGTTAATGTCTCGGGCCATATTTCATTGCAGATACAAACAATTCTTGGATTATTTTATAATCTTCTGTGGTACTTACACCAGAAAAACAAGGCAGGAAATGTAGCTAAAGTTTCATGCATTTATAAACTAAAAATGCAACATTTTGAGGTTACGAAGATGTTCACAGCCACCACCCCTCTGATTTAGCATGGTATTGAATGATGAGCATCCTCTTTTTCACTTCCCAGCGTGTCCCTCTGTGTTTGCCGAATTGCACCATTCAACACCGTCGGCTAAATTAGAGGGAGGTTGCGGCTGTTGGTTTGTTGAATCCGCGAGATTTTGATGTGCCTCCATCTGAGCCCTATGTATCTTAGCGTAGTGCACACTGGGCCAGGATGAGTTGATACGCGAAGATAAATTTCCAGTAGCGTAGTCAAGGGAGGGTTCACGGAGCCTGCCCCCCTCCCCCCTGACACTGCTCTAAGCCCTTCAAAAATACCATTTTTGCGTTTTTAGAGAAACTATGTTAAATTATTAGCTTCGGACCCCTCCCCCCTGACAATTTTTGGATTCCATTCTCCCCCTTAAAAAAATTACTGGCTACACCACTAAGAATCTCAATTTTTGAAGTTCAAAAATTTCCATTTTATTTTGCATCTTTGAGCTCAAAAAGATAAAAACGACATCATTGTCAGCCTCGTTTTCTTCCACTTTTATTTTTTGTAAGGAACATAAATTAACCGTAAAAAATCTTATTCAGCAGACAGTTTCGAATCAGGCTCTTTTAGATTTTACTGTATCTTTTTGCATGCTTGACCGACCATTTATCTTTACAGATAGTTTACAAAAATAGCATACCAAAAAGTAACAAGTCTTCGCTAGTGAATTCCCACAGCTACCCACTTGCGCGTCGTTATTTCACTGTGCAAGCGGATATAATGGGACTTGAACTTAATTAAGAAAAAATTATAAAATCTGATTTTTTTTCACGATCATTTCTATTCAAGTTGTCTACTTCCATTATCGGCATGGATGCTATTGCATGAGGAGAGATTGTACGGTATAAAAGGCGTGTAATTAAATGACATGAAATAAGCAGACTGAATTTCTTGGGAATGACATTGAATTTTAAAAAACGCTAATACCATTATTTTTAGAGGGGTATTTTTTCAGAATTGTTCGAATTGCACCTCTAGGGGGTAGGAACGGAGAAATGCCGGAGCTCCCCCCTTAAATCAATATTTCCCACCGTTAAAAATAAAATAAAATCGTTAATTATTGAACATTTTAATTTTAATCATGACACACTTCAAGAATGTCTATAATGCCCAAAAGAATCTTTAGAAGCGTTATAAGTAGATATCGATCAGCAAAGGCAGTGAATGACTACACCGTTTAAGAAACTCTATGGTGCTGTAATCTTTGCTTTGGAGTAACGGTCCACAGAATGTAAACAAATGTATAAAATTGCTTCCAATGTCCATGTAATAAGTCTGTACAATGTACATGTAGGGACTCTAATAATTATAACGACCTTTTAACGGTAACTTACAATTTGATTCTTAAAATCAAAAGCTGTGCTTTCGTACCTTTTTGGTATACGAAACCTTTTATTCTATCTTGAACTTAAAACGAGCTCGCAAAAACTGGTTCTAAGCTTTTAAAACCTCACGCACAAGATAACTCGCTTCGATAAGCGAGAGAGAGAAAGTGAGAAAAAAGCAAGGTGTGACGTGAAGAGCTGTAGAGGCCAAGAGGTTTAACCTAGGTTGCCACGTCGTAAGTAAAAATACGTTCCATTCTCTGTCATAGTATAAAAGATAAAAGAGCACAGTTTTGCACATCTGACATTCTGACAACTCTGCCGGTCCAGCCTATAAGTGAGGGGGTCGAAAGCTTAGGTGGATGTCGGATGTAGGCGCATTTTATTTTTAAGTGCCTCTTCTGAAATCCATATCCGCCGGCGAGATAAAATAGAATAGAAGGACCTGAGCACTTCTTCTTACCTTATCCTTCAGTAGTCCGGTGTTGCCAGGTACGTTGATTAAATCAAGTTCATCTTAAGTTCGACTGATCTATCTGTCAACACCCCTTTTTACCGTGGCAAAGAGTGCAATTTACCAAACGTGCGGTTTTACCCCCATCTAAACCTAAGCATTTAATTGATCCCACAAGTGTCGATTATCTTATATATACATAGACTTGAATTGAATCCATGGGCGCAGCACACTGGATTGAAATATGAATTTTTCAGGATACGGAAAGTTCCTTCTTTTTTTTTAAATTCGTGTTGATATTTTTTTGCAAAAAATATGATTTTTACTCATTAAAATCTCTCACATGAATGATTACTCATGTTTAAAAGTCATATTGCTGTTTTTTGTTCACAGTGGCGTCGCGTGCCATCTGGCAACAATGCAACTGCTCCATTTAAACTCATTAAATATATCGAATTTTCCTTGTGCACTGTGCACCCCCTGAATTCGTTATTTAACATGAGTTTAAATAGATAGAATATATTGTTGTCAAATTGCATGCGACGCCACTGTTTGTTCATAATCTTGATTTTTTATTCGTAAAATTATGTCCGGAAAATTCCATGTGTCCGTCACTGTGCGTCAGCAGAAAATTTTCTATGGAAAGGGAGATTACAAAACCGGGGGGGGGGGGGGGGAGTTCCCACCGATTGTTACACTCTGCTTGTATTCAGCTCATTTTTAGGAAATTGGCTTTAAACCGATTTTTTCCAAATCTAGCGGGGTGCAGCTCCCCGGCCATTCTCTATCGGGACCCGGTTTGATCGACCGAAGCAAAACCGGTTACGTCACAAAAATGGCAACCACAAAGTCAACCGGTAGATGCAAACCATGGTTCATAAAGATGAGAAAACATACACTGAAAAAAAAATCAGCTAAATTTAACTAATTTCTACTTAAAAGTATGGACACCACTTAAAACTGTTGGTTTGACTATTTGAATTAGTAAAAGTAACTCCGTGCCATGTTAATTATCACGGCATGGAGTTAATTTGACTAATTAAAATAGTCAAACTAACAGTTTTAAGTGGTGTCCATACTTTTAAGTTGAAATTAGTTAAATTTAGCTGATTTTTTTTTTCAGTGTAGTCACAAGTCACAGGTGCACCATGAAACGAAAAAGTAATCGGCGAAGTTACCGACGAAAGAGCTGTATGAAAACCTATTCTTGAAAGTGTATTTTAGTATCATTAATATTATGTATTATTTTCTTACATGTTGCGGAACTTTCTTCTATTTTAGACTTATCATATTATGTAACTATATTATTAATATATGGGTTCTAGGTATGATGATAGAATTTTTTATCTTTGTACGTTTGATCTGTGTTTATTACGGTCTTTTTACTTTTAATTTCTCATTTATAGGGGATTTTATATAAACCATCTAAAATTAATTTTTTTTTTTTTTTTTTTTTTTCAAAGTTAAGCTTTGTTCTAATGATTTTAAGGTGGGGCGGGTGGGTTTCAGTGGCGGCTCGTGCGATTTGGCAACAGTGTTTTTATCATATTTAAATACATGGAAAACAATCGAAACTAGAGGAGGCTGCCAGCCTCCGCTTGAATCGATTTTTACCTAAGTTTAAGTGGGAAACATGCATGGTTGCCAATTTCACGGGCCGCTACTGAGGGGTTTTCCCCCCATTTTTGGGATTTGTATTTAAATGGATCATTAAATAAATAAATAAGTAAATAAATAAATAAATAAATAAATAAATAAATAAATAAATAAATAAAAAAATAAATAGATAAATAAATAAATAAATAAATAAATAAATAAATAAATAAATCATTGAGGCCAAATGAGCGATGCAAAGCGCTTAAAAACTCAAGCAATTCTCAAAATCACCATTAAAACTAACAAACACAGTGTATTGAGGATAAAATTTAAAAGATTGAACTTTGAATTCCGATATATCGAACACGAAAAACGATATTGCCATTCGGTTTGCGCCAAAATCCTTAGAATTCGATGCTCTTTAAAGTTATGTAATAGAATTTAAGGGTCGTCATTTGAAAAAATATGATTTATGGGGACGGTGACTCGACTCGTATCCACCCCCCCCCCCTGGGGGGCCGGAATTTGGCAACCCCTCTAAAATATTTCCCCCTACAAAATAATGGAACCCGTGTTTCAGGATTTTGCAAAATTCGAACCTTAACTTGAGTTATTTGGAAATGCTCCTTTTTTTTTACACCCTGTATAAGTGTATAAACTTTAATGGTGAAAAAATACGTAGCAAACAAACCGAGCTAGTGACTCGTGTAAAAATGTCATTAAGAGATTTCTATCATGCTGACTGCCTCCGTGGTACCTGAAAAGTACTTCCCAGAAAACTCCTCTGCAGTTATTGCTCGTTGGTTTCAAACTAGATGTCCAAGCCCCGGAGATGTCATTTTGGCCCAAAATGCATTGTTTAAAACGGGAACGCCGCGCCGCGTTCTGACGGCACAACACACACGATATTATCCAATTTTATACGGGTATGTCTCCGATGGCGCAGGGCACGTCGGGAAAAACGAAAGGCACTTTTATTCTCAACTCATCAAATGCTTTATAAAAACACCAAATTAATTTCAGACGCTTGCAACTGCCCCATTCAGCAACACTGCTCCAATCTCCCCTTCACTTTCCTTTTTGAATCTCCCGCTCCCATTTTCCCTGTGCGAAAGATGATGAATCACTTGTCGCGTTTGAGATAAGACGGACCTTGATTGAGAGATAATCCCTCCAGAGCTCAATTTTTAACGAAATTCGTTCATTTGAGCTCTTCGAGACTTCGTATCAGCTTTTCCAGCCCAAGGAAAGAAAGACCCCCTCATTTTCGACTCGTGGTTTTATTATACCAACACCTAAACACTCCAATCATTTATCTCTTTATTTCAACGTGATGGTAGTCTCGTTAGGAAAAAATGAATAATAAAGAGTGAAAAAAGTAGGCTGAGACAAAGTCAATCAATAAATAAAATAGAAACAGGTGCAATTATACGCAGATTATTTGAAGAATAAAATTTCCGCCTTCACTTCCTCCCTTTGTTCATATACGCAGGTTTGACTCTTTTCATCTTAAGCCCCAGATTTTGCAAGCGATTGCAAGAGTTCTTTCAACGCCCAGAAAGTAATTAAAGTACTATAAGGTAGGGAATCTGAAAATAGGATGTTTTACTTTTTTTTTCTTCAATTCTTCTTGACAGTTTAAGAATTATACTGATTTCAGTTGAAGTGTTCCTACTGAGGTAATAGATGCTCCACCTATCCTTAATATCACGTAGGACCACTGGCTTATTTACTTTATTGCTGTGGCCTATGGTACAAACATGAAACAAACAAGGCACTAGCTCTGCCTGCACTACAAAAAAATAAGCTGTTGCATTCCAGCGCCGAAGCACTATGTATTTGATATGTATTTTTGGAAATGGTTTTTAGCATCGAACTATACCGAATGGATAGATGGTGAATCATAACTGACATGCAAGTCAGAGTTAAATTTTGAAAAATAGTGATGCGACACTCTTAACTCTGTTTTTTTATTTTTTAACTTTACGTTTTCACTTTTTTCTAATTTTTGGTTCGAACGCACCTATATAGATTTTTTATACGGTTTCAAGTGATGAATATTGCAACGATAAGTGGTCGCTTTTTAGTAGGCTGGTTGTAGAGTATTTCTGCTGATATTCATCAAAATAAACTGAGCCATATTTGAAAAATTCAAATTATTATATTCATACGTTTATTTACTCAATTTTCCTGATTTTTGCTCAATGAAACCTACATATTGCCCCTTGGAATGGGTATGATGGTTATTTATGGTGACTTTATGAGGTAAATAAGTTCTTAAGTTCTTTTATTAGAGATTGTGTGCACCAAAGTTTCATAAAAACTTACCCAGTCATTATTGATTGACTCTATTTTTTATTTTTTAACTTTACTTTTCACTTTTTTCTATTTTTTGGTTCGATCGCACCTAGTTTGATTTTTTAAACGGTCTTAAGCTTTGAATCTTCCAACGATAAGTGGCTTATGTTTTTGTGGCTAGTTGTAGATTGTTTTTATCAATATTCATCCAAATTGAATATTAGAGCCCCTTTTGAGTTTTTCCAAGTTTTCCCTTTTTTTACCCATTTTTTCACCGATTTTAATGGGAACCATTCTTCATCAATAACGAAAACTAGAAATTAAAATTAAAAAAAAAAAAAAAAATTAGCCTCAGGGAAATACTGGAGGCAACCTTTCAACAACATGTGAATGCATTTTGACCAATTCTTCAAAAGTTACGTAGGGATACAAACGGATGGGATGACTCACGGACGCCACATAAATTTTAGCATTTACTCTTCCGAGCCACAGATGGTTCAGAAATATTGAAATGTCTAGAAAGAATCATGAGTTAGCCTTAAGTGGTTTAAGTGAGTATCTAGTCCTGGAATTCTTAAATGATACATCGACGAGAAATTGACTTTCTGATTTGTGGCCATTTCTTGGCAATCTCGAGGGACCGAAACGAACCATATGTACAAACCGAACGTCTTGATTTCGTCAAAGTTGACAGTCAATTCTAAACCGCATTTAAGTTGATACGTGCTATTTTATCTTTTTATTCTGATAGTCAAATCGTTCATTTTTGAACACTGTGCGTCGTAGGAGTGCTTGATGAGGATGTGAACGAATGAACGATGAATCGAAGTAATTTTGCTCGGCCTTTGGGTGCCAAGCGCGACTACTCGAGCCATCAGCGCACACCGGGTTAGAACATGGATTTTTACGGACATCAAAAGGTGCCCCCCCTAAAAATATATCAGTGTTGGTATGCATAAAGCATGTTGTTCAATGACTTTTTCGGCGACAGCGAAAAATCCTGTTACCGTGGAGCAAAGACGGCTTGTGCAATGTGGCAACAATGTATCTATTCTCTCCATTTAAATCTATACATACAGGGTGCAACAAAAATATATACATTAATTTTCAGGGCATGCTTTAGAGGTAAAAATAAGACTTGTTTACCTATAAACATGGGTCCGAAATTGTAGTCTTTTCGAGTTACAGTGTTGCAAAGTTTCCGAAAAACAAATTGAAACATTGTCATAACTTCCTCGTGATTTTTTCTTAATGCTCGTAAAAAAGTGCACTGGTGTAATTTTAGGCGCTCTTGCCGATTTTGGCCGTGAAAATGCTACATGCAAAAATTCGAGGGGGATTTTAGGGGGTTTTTCTTGATTTGTCTCACTTTTTTGGGCCAAATTATTTGAACACATGCATTCGGATTCATTAAACCCAAAACGATTAGCATTACTCAAAAGTTTGTAAAAAAAAAATAGCATTCCAAGTTTTTCTTTTTCGCAAACCATTTCCGAGAAAATCGTCCCTGAAGTTGCAGAGGTCGGCCAATAATCGCCTTTCCTTTGATTTTGTCAATTCTTGGCCGACTTCTCCAACTTCAGGGAAGATTTTCTCGGAAATGGTTTGCGCGAAAAGGAAAAACTTAAGGACCAAAAATGCATATTTTTTTACAAACTTTTTAGTGATGCTAATCGTTTTTGGGTTTAATGAATCCGAAAGCATGTTTTTACATAATTTGGCCAAAAAAAGTGAGAATAATCAAGAGAAACCCCCAAAAACCCCCTCAAATTTTTGCATACAGCATTTTCACGGCCAAAATCGGCAAGAGCGCCTAAAATTACACCAGTGCACTTTTTTACGAGCATTAAGAAAAAATCACGAGGAAGTTATGACAATGTTTCAATTTGTTTTTCGGAAACTTTGCAACACTGTAACTCGAAAAGACTAAAATTTTGGACCCATGTTTATAGGGGGAAAAAAGTCTTATTTTTACCTCTAAAACGCGCCCTGAAAATTACTGTATATAGTTTTGTTATACGCTGTATAGGTAAGACAGTCGAATTCAGGACGTCATGGTCAGGCTCGGAGCTAGAGGGGGCTAGGGAGGCGTTTCTCCCCCTACGACTACCGACCCCCCCCCCCCCTGGAACTTCGGGCAGAATTTTGTTTTTGTCAATTACTTGAGAATATAAATAAAAATATCACCAGAGAATCGAATCACCTCTTAAGATGTCATAAGTTTAGACATGAACATTGTGCGCATGCATGTGTAGGTATAATCATTTTGCCGATGCCATGGGATCACTTTTATGACCAATTGTAACACTTAACATTCCGAACTTGTATATCGCATAGGATCGCAGTTAAACAATTCTCATAAGGAGATAATACAGAAACGTCGCAGTTGAGTAAGACCCGCTTGAGACTATAGGGCTTCATATCATTGTAACTAAAGTGAACGAATCCAATTCACCGAACTGAACTGGAGATGACGGGTCAAGTCCGGACCGAGAGAGTCGTTCAAATGAATCTCCAAGATGAGCTCTCTGTGTAGAGTAAAGATCGAATCGAATCATTTCAATGAACAGCTTTTCGTAGCGTCTCACAGCCGCCCGTAAACAAGAGGCGCCAGCTGATGCTGATGAGTGCTTGCGGCTTGTTAATCACCGCTCTGACAAAAAATTATAGCACTGCATCTAATCATTGCATTTGCTTTATCGCACTGTGGAGATCGAAACATAGAATATCTTGGACATTATTTTATGAATATAACTCAAGGTTATGAACAATACACAGCGAGAATGACTTGAAAATGTGTAAAATCATTCATTTCTAGAGTTCAATTTAAATAAGACACCGCGGTTTTTGCATACCAACACATGACATGTTTTGTGGGGGGGGGGGGGGGGGGGGGGCTAATTTTTTGTGTCTATAAAAACCCACGTTTCAACCCAGGGAGCGTCGCGTCGTAGGCTCGAGTAGTCACACTTGGCAACCAAAGGTCGAGCAAAATAACATCGATTCATCGTTCATTCGTTCACTTCCTCATCAAGCATTCGCATCTTGCACTCCTACGTCGCACATTGGGAAAAACTACCGATTTGGCGGTCACAATAAAAAGTTAAAATTGCCTCAACTTATATAAGGTTTAGAATAAACTTCCAGGACTAAATTATACTCACTTGAACTACTTCTAAAACATAAGTTTTGCTGGGCAATGCACACAAAGAGTCTAAAATTAGTTCAGCTTCAAAATGATAATTATTTCAGGTGATTTTAACTTGTTGATTTTTGGCCACCAAATTGCAAGTGTCTTTCCAGTGTGCGATGAATAATATCTGACTCCTTGTGAAGATGTTTACCATTTGTTAGAAGTATGTTCTAAAGATACGATTCGTGAAAACAACGATACCTGGTGGAAATAGTAATAACTGGAGTTGCCGTCAATCAATTCTCACGAGAATTTTAATTAATTACCTCATTCGCAGTCCGTGACTTTGTGCGTAAAATCGCGAGTGCTGTACGCCGCGGCTGTATAACTTTGAGTGCAAAATCGGGAGTGCGTTTTAATTAACCTACGCTGTGATCTCACCCTTCAGGAGCTCTCCTGTTCCTTATATTCTTCGCAAACCGTGGAAGAATTTCCGTTGTAAAATTGGTCAGTATATGAGCACGATTCCACTTTTTCCTACTGTTCAAAGGACTCATATTTTTATTTTTTGACTTGATTTATGCAAATGTCCGGGGAATTTTTCCTGAATTTTTGTTTTGATTTGTTTTTACGTGGACGAGTTGATTCACCCCACCGTAAGAATTTCCACGTCAGTTCAGCATTGCGGTCAGAGGCGAATCCAGAAAAATTTTCTGGGTGAGGCACACACCTGTAAAATGAAATTTGAAGTGTCGGTGGAAGCAATTTCGGACTATTTTCAGTTAAAAATGCAAAATTTGAAGCTTCTAGGCGGGGGCACGTGCCCCCGTGCCTTCCTCTCCCCCCGCTGGATCCGCCACTGATTGCGGTTAGTGTTACTGTGGTGTGCGCCAAGAATGACAGATTCAATTTTACGTTGGTAAAATGCTGATTCACTCTCTAAAGTGCTGGACCAACATATCCAATACTTATTTAAAAAGATGAATAATGCTGATTTTACCCTCGACTGGCGCTTTTTCAGTGTTTTACTAACCCTTTGTGAGTCCATGAAGGGAGAGGGAGCCGGGACAGTTTTTGTTTTCTTCTTTCTTACTTTAATTTCAATTTCTTAAGTTTAATAATGTTAGAACCTCGTGATATTCTAGGTATTGATAATACAGCGAACATTCATGCCAATTTACACTTTTTTTAGACAATACAAATTAAAAATAAATTTCTCTTCAATTCATAGCAATATCAAGAGCTGACGTCAACCACCCCCCCCCCAACTTATCCATCATCGTTTTTCAATCGTTCTTGTGAGCCAGCCTCTATGTATATCTGTTTTTAATGTATTTTTTAAAAATTGAATCTAATCATGGTTCACGTTATGATTCTATAACAAATTTCATATACTTTTTGGAGGAAAAAAAATACAAATTTTGAAAGGATTGAAAACCAAACAACAAAATCAAGCAAAACGAAAACTCGAATTTTCCATAATTTCCAACATTTTTAGGATCGGCTATAAATCTCCATTTTGTAAAATAAAAAACAAACGAAAAAAAAAAACTGCAAAAGATTAAAATTTTTCGAAAAAAATGGATAGTGTGTCGATAGATGCAGTATTTGTTTCAGAAGTGCAGCCGCAGCTCAATGATAATCTTCGGAGAATTCTCAATTCCCATAGCTCTAAGTCAAAACAAAACTTGCCTACGATTTTGACCTTTTGATTTTACTCGTTCCTCAATAATTAGGCTACTCTCGAATTGATTTTCATTTTAAATTATGAGAAAAAAATGACGAGAAAATAATATGATAAATAATAGATTTAATATTAGAAATAACGTTAAAAAATTCGAATGATTATCGTTTAAGGTGCGCCTATACACACTAGTGAGGCCACTACATGGTGAAATATTTGAGCACAACACTTGAATATGGCGTAAAAATGTCCGTACACATTTAAGTATAGAACAGAAAGAATCACCATTATATAAACGTCCTTTCCCAATTCCTTCTGCTTAACACTAGTCTGCCAGACAAGTTTTTTATGCGAGTTTGCCAATTCTATGTCTTTTAGACCCACCCTTAAAATACATGTGTTTAACGCATTTATGATACATTTTTAATGTTTTTTACAGTAAATCAGGGTAAAATTACTTTGATAGCACATGGTAACCTACCAAATTTAGTGAGTAACCCACCATCTATATAGTCCCTCGCCCTAGATAAAGCCGAAGGTTGACATCGTTTTTCGTCGTTTGTAGATCGACCTTTGACATTCGATATCTCGAATGCGAAAAAAGGTATTAGCCTCCAGTTTGCGCCAAACTTCTCAGTTTATTGTGCCCTTTCAATCGATGCATTATTTGATAGGGTGCTCCTTCCAGAATTTTTGAGATAACCCCTCCCCCCCTGGAGCGCGGAGGGGTGAACGTTAAAAAAATTTGGAGGGGGGGGGGTTTAAAACGAAAAGTTGACAATGTCACAGACGTCTTTTTTTTCTGGAAAGTACTCACTTTTTGAGTACTTTGGCCGAGCAGTTTTTTTAAATTCTGACTTTTCAACTATAAATAACTTTTTTTTTCAAAATGGAGGAATGCTTTTTTGAAATTCGACTTCCACCCTTCATACCTCGAAATTGAAAAACGACATCGACATTTGGTTTACGTCAAAATGATCGGCTTTGTACGTCCTTTTTGATGATATGTCACAAGAAAGGGGTTGCTGTTTGAAAATTTTGAGCTGTATATGGCCTAAACAGAGAAAACAGGGGACGGGTCTAAAAGATCCGGAATTAAAAAAATGCCCATTTGACTTGGAATTTCATTTATTTTTTTATTTTTATTTTTATTTTTGACTCAAAAATTTGATCTCTCAAAATATATGTAAAGCTATTTGTGAAGCACAAGTTTTTAGGGTCAACAAAAAAAAAATAACACAACTTTTTAGGAAGCCTCGGGTTTAAATGGCCCCTGCCCATGTTTGGCAGACTAGCGTTGAAGACAAAAATAAGTTTTGGTGACATTTACCTACATCGATATTTCTCTGAACTCTTCATTTACCAGTCGCTCATGTGTTTCTGTTCCGTAATTTATAGATAACAGCGTGATAGAATGGAGCTACTGAATTGGTTAACGCCAAACATTTCGACCAACTCAGTTCTCATATTGACCAGCATTATCCTCTTCGCAGTTTACTGGCTGAGAGAGAGATTCAGTTATTGGAGCAGGAACGGCGTGCCTAGCGTTAGTCCCCTAGGATGTTTCAAATCCACTATGGCATTTTCTCTCGGTTGGAAACACATGCTCGATCTCTTCCTGAAAATGCACATTGATCTACCCTCGGAAGCTAAATTCGGCGGCGCCTGGCAGCTCCTTCAGCCGACCCTAATCGTCCGCGATCCTGAAATGGTCCGACTGTTCCTCATCAAAGGCTTCACAAATTTCCACGACCGAGGCCCGCCGCCTGACGAGAAGAACGACGCACTCGGCGGGAATCTATTTCAGCTTGCTGGCGATAGATGGCGTCAGGTGAGACACAAACTCTCGCCGGCCTTCAGCGCAGCAAAATTGAAAATCATGTTCCAAAGCCTGAAAGGTTGCGCGAACGAGCTGAACGCGTATCTTATGGTAAGCTCTTAGCTCCTGTTAAATCATAATTTTATGAAGGAATAGCTTTATTAATGGAGTCGACGAATTAAATAATTTTAGTCGATGCCTTTCATTTTGAATCAGATAGAGGCCAACTTGCAATACTTGTCCTAATGAATTTAAGCATTCCGAGTTGCCTATCTGAGCTAAAATATACGACATCGACTGACAGTTATTGATTATTACAACTCGGTGATGAGATAAATAGAAGATAGTGCGGGAAGGAAACCAAAATATACATTGCTTTTGCAACGGCATCGGTCCGTGCCGACAAGGTTCTAAAATCTGTAGGACCGGGGGGAGGGGGAGAGGGGATTACTCCAGCACTCCCAGTGGGACACTACTGGAGTCAAAAATATACATGCTCAAATGCAACACTCTCGAAATCTCCTCTAAAAGTCGTCATACTTAACTACATAATAATCCTTATACCAACCATTAGTTCCTCTAGTTCAGTGAACATTCACTGATCTTCTCTAAATAGTTACTGCTAAACAGAATTGTATCCTCAACAATTCCACGGAATTCATGAACACATCAGTTTTTTATTGTCTGTAGCGTAACCCGATGGGTTCGTTAAGCCGAAATTGTCTAAATAGACATTTTGGAATATTCCAATAGTTTCTAGAACGACCAACAACTTACAACGTCACACCCTGGAAAAAAATTCGTTTGCTACCAAGATGTCGTTAGCGGATTTGTAATGTTGCTGTTACGGTTCAGAAAATTTTAAATAAATTTGATAATTTCTCCTTTAAATTAGTTTATTCTCTTTTTTAAGCAATTAATTGATTCAAAAATGACATAACTTCCGTCCTTTAATTTTTGAAAAATAACCATGCAAAAGATCTTTAATTGTACTTACCAAATCTTCGGTCCATTTAACCAAAGAAAGTCTTGTATAGGTACCAGGTACCTACTTGACGAAAGACTATTTGCCCAACTCTTTGCATTTGCATCTATAGTACCTAACTACTGTACTTTGCTATGAGTGTTATTTAAATGTTTTGTTGTTGTTGGTTTAAAAAATAAGGACCGTTTCTACTGCTCCCCTTTTAGAATTTGGCATCGGAAACGGGATCAGCGGAAATAGACGTGAAACAGCTCATGTCCAACTACACGCTTGATGTCATTGGAGCATGCGCGATGGGCATAAAATGCAACGCCATACAAGACCCAAACTGCGAGTTCAAGAGGATAATGGCGCTAATATTCAGGTTCGACTGGCGGCGATCTCTCTTCTTCTTTTTGGAGCTGGTCCATCCAAAGGTTCCCAAGTTGCTCGGATTGAAACCTGCGAATCCTGAGGTCGTCGATTTTTTGACAAGAATCGTAAGGGAAACGATGGAAATGAAAGAGGGTGACCTCTCGGTTGTGAGGAAGGATTTTCTCCAGATCATGATGAATCTTCGCGATTTTCCAGAGGAGAATGTAAAAGAAGATGATGAGGAAAATGGAAGCGCCCTGCCAAAGGAAAACGGATGGATGGAGAAGAAAGAAATTGTAAACAGTGAAAGTAAAGGTAATATGCCTAACGGTTGACCTTTATCCGATTGCCTAGCATTTTTGACAGTGCTACCAGGTGTAAGATTCGGTGTAAAATATACAGCTTTTAACCTCAATGGGGTTGCACACTTTTGCTAAGCAATTTAATAGTCGATTCAGGTGCAAAAACCTCCAAAAATAACGATGACCTCACTAAAAACTTCCGAAATCCACTCCTAAACTCGATAAACGCTTTCATTTGCGCGGGCGTCATGGTTGCTGAGGGTAGTACTTAAGAATGGAAGATTACCATCTAACAATACTGCAACTCCATCAAGAAGTGACCAATAAGAGACGACTTTCATTTGACACCGGTGTCACCAAGGTCCATATACATAAGGTCTGGCCGGTAGCGCCAACTCGGGAAATCCAATGTTTGGAAACCCATACCCCCATTTACTTTAACATTCTTCCCGAGTTCTCCGCCATCTTGGATCAATGGTTTAAAATGGAGAAGTGATTCCCAAACTGTGGACCAACGAGGGGAGCCGAAACCTACCGGCCAGCCCTTATGTATGGAAATATTGTATAGGGAGTACCGACACGACGCATTATGCATTTTGTCAGGAGTCGATTTAGTCGATTACCTGAACGAATTCGAAGGTTAAGTTCGACAGTGGACCAGTGGTGGACTGGCGGATTTGCCGGCATTCCGTCCCGTACGTTCCTCAACTAATCGACTCCTTTCGTGTGGAGCCTTCGATGTCGTCGACTCCTGCTCGAATCCGTGAAAGCCTAAAACCAACGACCAATCACAACTCGTTGAGCTCGTGTCGGTACTCCCTATACAACATTTCCATCAAGGGACTCTAGGACTAGTCTAGGTGTCACTAGGTAGTAGGTGTTGCGGTACCATTCATCGGATGTGGATCATCACTCTGATGACTATTTACTCTGTGAATCATCCTTGTCAGCATATAGAAAGAGTGACGAAATTAAGATAGGAATCTCCCATTGTTACTGCCCTCGGCCATCATTACTTCCTCGCAAATAAAAGAGTTTATTGAGTTTAAGAGTGGATTTCGGAAGTTTTTAGTGCTGCCATTGTTATTTGTCGAGGTTATTACACCAGAATCGACTGTTAAATCGCTTATAGCAAAAGTTTGCAACAGCCCCATTCCGGCGACACTGATTACGTTAAGTTTCTTAATAATTAAAAAAGTAATATGTATGTCGCAGGCAGTGGCGCACAGAGAACTTTAGTTTGGTGGGGGTTTCACCGCAAATTTTCCATTTTCTGAGGCCTTGGGGGGGGGGGGGGGGGGGGGGGTTAAAAGGAATTTTGGCCGAAGATGAGCTTTTTTAGGGCAACATTTTGATGCTTAGGGGAGGGGGGGGGGGGTTGACCCTAAAACCACCCCCTTCGGTGCGCCACTGGTCGCAGGAACTTACTATGCTTAGGCATTTTACATTTACAGGTGGCTCGTAAATTGCCTCGACAAATACTTGGCTTGCCAACCATTTCGCAAGGTGACAAAAAATCAGACTCGATGCAAACTATAGTCAAATTAAAAAAACTGTACTTCTCGATGAAGTGCACTCTATCTCACTCAGAAGCTAATTAACTTTAACTTACACAGGGAAAAAAATGTTTTAGATTTAAAAAGAAATATTTTTGAATTATATGACAAGAATTTAATTAAATTGAATTGTATGATCAGAATACTGAATTTTAAATTTAAAAACAATTATTTTCAATGTAAATACAGTTATCTCTTTATCAAAAAAAAAAAAAATTACTTAAAAAACGATTAATTTTAGTTTGGAAGTACGTCTTATTGTCATATACCTAATTTAAAAAAAAAATTAAATTCAAAACTTTTTTTTTCTTTTTTTTTGTGTGTATTCAGTAGCTAATATTTGAAATTCGAAAACTCCTTTTTTTCAATATTATTGTTGCAAAACTTTGCATTAAGACCTGTTGTCGAGTGAATTTATTGTATTATTCTAGCCAAATTATTCGAAACTATATCATCCGAAACTATAGTGAATTGATTGTATTATTCTAACAAAATTATTCGAAACTATAGTAATCGAAACTATGTTAAACTTTTTGATCCGAAAAAAAAAATCCGTTTGTTTCACAGTTCCACTTTTCTCAGAAGGTATGATTACTGGTGTCATAAGCTCCTTCCTGTCAGCCGGCTTCGAGCCCGTTTCAGCAGGTCTAACTTTCGCGCTTTTTGAGTTGGCGCAAAACCCTGAAGTTCAAAAGAAAATGTTCGACGAAATACGGTCGGTAAAAGCGGAGCTGGGTGATGAAATTACATTTGAAAGTTTGAAAAAATTCAAATACACGGATCAAGTTATAAATGGTTAGTGAAAAACGCAAGTTCAGTTTGATCATAGGTCTACTCAATGTTTTAACTTCCTCGTTGATTACTAGCGACGGTTAGTAGAGGTTGTTTTAGATGTGGTGTTCTAGCAGTGGCGCCGAATGAGGCAAATAAGACACTGCCCAGTGGCGGCTCGTGCGATTTGGCAACAATGGATCCTCTCCATTTAAACTTATGTAAAATAATCGATCTATAGGAGGTGCATTTCACACACCCCAAGAAATCGATATATTTGCATAGGTTTAAACGGCAAAACCTATGGTTGCCAAACTGCACGAGCCGCCGCGCCGCTGGCACTGCCTCATCTGATTCAGCAAAGGAAATGAAGGAAACGTAAACCATTCCTAAAATCACATGGAAAGTACTGAATTTTTCGTACGCGTTTGTGACGTTTTAGTCTATCTTTAAAAGTGAAGGCGCACCATAAAAGTAAGACTTATCTGTCGAGTAGAGCTATTGCAAACTTTTGCTACAGGTTTATTAATTAATAGTTGATTATGGGATACACCATGTAAACATAACGATTAACGCACTAAAAAAAACGAAATCCATTCCCTAAACTCATACAATGCTTCCAAACGCGAGACCGTAACGGCGGCCGTTGCCGCCTAAATCTTATGGCAATTGTATGCTCCTTCTACTTTTTGTGTGGTGCCGCGAGAACACCTAGTGAGGATGGAGCTTATTGAGATAGGGGAGCCCTATGTAATAGGCACGAACGGCCGCCATTACGGTCTCGCGTTTGAAAGCATTTTATGAGTTTGGGAGTGGATTTTGTGATTTTTTAGTGCGCCAATCTTCATTTTTACAGAGTTTTACCCCACAATCAACTATTAATAAGCATGTAGCAAAAGTTTGCGACAGCTCAATGCGGCTCTTGCAAACTTTTGCTATAAGCAAATAAATAGTCCATCCTAATGTAAAGAACAGTTAAAATAACGAAAATCCCACTTAGAAAGTCTAAAATTCCGTAATAAACTTACGTAACTGCTATAACAGCAAGATCGTAATGGCAGTTCAACGCAGGTATTATGGGAGATGCCCCGTCTATTATGTCACTTTCTCTACGGAAACACAGTCGAGATATGTCTCAATTTAGATAGGAACCTCCCATGATACACCTGCGTCTCTCCGCCATTAAGCCCGATTCTGAGAGTGAATTTCGTGTTTTTTCAGTGTACTCATCGTCATTTTGACAGGTTTCACGCAAGAATCAGCTCTTCAATCACCTACAGCAAAAGTTTGCAAGAGCCCCATTGCGGGAAGTTTCGGATGGAGTACCTATGTCAATGTGAATCAGATAGTATTAGTCGTGAGTTGAGAAGTAGCTGTAGTTAACTATTTGTACGCGCCTGTGCCGTTTTAGTCTACCTCAAAGAATGAAGGCGCACCCCGAAAAGTAAGACACGATTTCCCGAACAAATTGAGGAATCTTCCTGTGAGAGTATTTGAATCGGATATCTTGAGCTTTGCGTCTACATTACGTCAACGTATGACCCCTCGCCACCTTTCCCCCCCTTCGGACACGGCCCAGTCTCTAATGAAGCTACTTTGTTCTGTGATGCATGTCGTCTATTTTCCTCTCCATTATTCTTAATTCTCTCCTATTTTTCCTTCCTCCCTTTCTTTCCAACTTTTTATTCCTTTCACTGGCGGCTGATCAAAAATGAACAGCAGCCCACCGGGAAATTTCCCTTTATATCAGCCCCCCTCCTCAGGCACCCAGTGCCTACAGGTCTTCGTTTTTGTTGCCTCACCAATTCTGATGTTTACGAGCCACTACTGGCATTTAGACCAATACTCTTTGGAATTTACTAACGTTATTTCCTATATTACATAGTCAAAAGGAATAAAAATGCAATTTGAAAGTTGGCTTTTCATCGCGGAACGCTATTAAATCAAAACTTCAAGTCGCAAGCTAGTTTTGTTTTCATTTGAAGGGATAAAAATTGAAAATTCGCGAAAGATTATATCGGTTCAGAGGTGCGCCTACGCTTCTGAAACGAGCTTTTCTTTCTACTGTCCTTTTATTTACACCGAATTGATTTCCATGTATAAACACGCAATAAAGAGAGCAATGTACACAATTAAGACTCATATAGCCTTCAAGACTATAGAATTATAAATGTTTTTATTTTTAATATAGCAGGAGCCCGATCAAGTTGTACCTCTCGAAATCATATTTAAGTTCAACCAAAGAGTAAACAAGAGTCGCAATTGCATTGAGAGCCAGCAAGGTCAATTCTGATAAAAGTCGGCTTCTGATTGGCTGAAAATATGGAGGAAAATGCCTGTGACCAAACTTTTTTTTGGCATTATGGAAATTGACATAGGGTTTTTCTTTAAGGCCATTTTTCTCAAAAAGGAAACAAATTATCCTGTCGAAATTTCTATAAATCGATTTAGTGGACTTTTCTCAACAAATTGATAGCTTTTAAGTACCACTTTATTGCAAATTCGAAAATATTGTGGATCGAAAAACCCCAAGTTAATTTCCATGAGGCCAAAAAGAGTTTGGACACACGTACGCTTATAGCCAATCAGAGGCCAGCCCGCGTTTCCGATCATTTATCTGCGTTGACCGCACGCAAGGCCCTCTATTCAATTGCGACTCTCGTTTAGTTGTTTACTCTTTGAGTTCAACCGATGCCACGAATCTTCGCCGCCGACCAATCAATCAAGCAGTCGCAAAAAGTAAGGTTATGATAACCATGCGTAAGTCCGACTTTTACCCAACTTGATCGGGCCCCAGTGCAAATAAGATGGGGAAAGATTAAATCTCAAGTATACTAAATTTCACATGACTCACACCAATAACACGACCGAATCTTCTGTTTGACGAAATTTCTTTAACTTTCCGTAGAAACTCTGAGGAAACGGCCAGTGGCTGCGGCACTGGTTAGGATTTGCACGGAGCCTTTCCTCATTCCTGATACCTCGTTTATCGTTCAAAAAGGGACGAGAGTAATCATAGTTGCCTATGCTCTCCAAAGAAATCCAAAATATTTTCCGGAGCCAGAGAAATTCGACCCGGATCGATTTTCAGAGGAGAATGTGGACAAAATTGTTCCAGGGTCATACTTACCTTTCGGCGATGGCCCAAGATTCTGCATTGGTAAGTTTTTCTTCGCTTACTCTTGATCGGGAGCATTTATAATGCCAGGTAACGTTACCATGTGTCACCTAAAAAGATATATTTTTTACATTGATTCTTATGGGAATTATAAGGCCCAAAAAATCCGTTTATCTGCGGATACATCAGGCCAGGCCCTCCACATACGACTTCAGTCAGGTTACCATTTTTCACAGCTGTACTGGTATTACTTTTCACATATAAAATAGACAGATGTACATTGTACAGTACTTATTATATTAAAGATACTTTTTAGAGTCAGTCACTTTTACCCTGGTAAAAATGGTCCATACATAGGTATACTGGTATAGGTCCATAACCAGGGATGCGAACCTGGATCTTCTGAATCTAACCTCGTGAAGTCATTCGAGCATACCTGTATAGTGTATAATCCATAACCTTGGTCCAAGCCTTTGTGGACTAGACCGAAGATGTCTGACATAATTTAGGGCGTTTTTCCGAGGTTATTCTGTTAATCGTAATGACGATTCGTCGACACAACCCATTATTGATTCATGTATACCCTAATTGATTTTTTGTTTTTCTCCAGCTATGCGGTTAGCTTTGATGGATATCAAAACAGCGCTAATCATGATTGTGTCAAATTATAAAATACTCCCCTGTGCCAGAACTCCAAAGGACATTGAATATGACCCGCATTCATTCACATTAAATTCTAATGGACCACTCTGGCTTCGACTAGAAAAAAGGAAGTGATGACATAAGCTGTAAGCTACATTTCCTCGTCCATCCTAAAACGGTAACAATTGAAGACATATGTTCAGTGGTAAACTCAAATTTTTGTATCAAGCTCGACTCAAAATTTCATAAAACGTATGAAATAATCTACTCCGGCAACTGTGAAAATCGAGTATAATGTGTGCCAAAGAAAAGATTAATACCCGTCTTTACTGTGGGAAAGAGTTTGAAAGTATGATGTATCATTATTTTATTTGCCTAGTTAAAATGTATTCGTAAATTTGTACAAAGTATGTAAATTCAATGGTTTTAAGTGAATTGTATTTATATGAAATTAAAATAAATGTCTACTGCTTGTCAAATCAATCATTACCCACTTTATCATATCATCCGTGCGACGTGCTCGTGCACACCATCTACCATCAACATCGAATCCACACAAGTTTTACCCATTTTCCCCGCCGCGGCCGTAAGTATGCCACATTTGCGTATCTGTATAGTGTATAGTATGATATCTTTGGTCATCAGTTTGCCTCCTTTATAATCCAACGGTTTAAATATAGATTTTTCTCTGAAAATGAGCAAGCTGCACATCAATGAAACTATTATATAGGTATTGGATTTAGTTATACTTATTTTTAGTTTTGATTTTATATTATGCGTACTTGTATATTAGTGTAATGTAAGTACTTACATCATTAATAGATGAAGAGAGGGGGTGATAAACTCGATCCCGGATCCCGGATCTACCAGTGATGATGGTACTTAAAGCAGGCCCTCTCAAAGCTAACACTCTCGATGAAGAGAATGAAAGAAAGAATGTAAATACTTATGTATTTATTTTTAAAGAAAAGCGAACGACTTGACGCATTCCGGTTTTTTTTTTATCTTTGAGAGCTTATAAGCCCAAGCAGCGACTTCACTAGGGTATTTATTAGGAGTGGTGAGAGGGGGGGGGGGGGGGGGGGCAAATGTCGGGTGTCACCCCCTTCCTTATTGTAGAGGTAACTCAGAACGGCGATTTCCACTGACTCCCCCCCCCTCAATCATTCTTCCTCTACCCCCACCCCTTCCCCTCTCCATCCTCGCTCATAAAAATATATAGATTTAAAAATCCAAAACCAGTGACATTAAGTAAAGAAAAAAGTCAATTAACTGCACTTTATCCTCGTAGTTTTCAAACTCTCACAATCAGTAATAAATACCTAATAATGGATACGTTTGTAGACTTAAAAGAAAAGTAATGAAGCAGTGGTGCAGCCAGAAAGAGTTTCGGGCGAGGGAAAGGTTGGAGTGAAGCACCTACTTTTCACACGCTCCACTCATCGGGGGGTACCCGGGGGATATCCCCCCAGGCTTATAGGGAATAGGGGAATGGACCCCCATAAAATTATGAACGATTCATCCCTTGAAAACCCAGTTTAAATGGGTTTTCCGGGTATTATTTGAGAGAGAAAAAATATATGGAATGGAGATAAATTTTCAGTAGCTTTTGACTTTGAAAAGAAAAAGGAAAAAAATGAATGTTTCAAAAATCTTAGACCAATTTTTTTTTTTTTTTTTTTTTTTTTTTTTTTTTTTTCTCAAAGGCATGGTTCTTTCTCGATCCTGAAGATATTCATTATTTAATTTTTTTTTTCTAATTATTTAGAATGGTTTTCCTTCATCAGTCCAGTTGAGTGTCACCCTCGCGGGCCCCTGATCATGTGCCCTTGCCTAAAAACCGGTAGCATCCGTGAAGAGGGAGGGGGTGAAAGGGTCTGGGGGGGGTTAAATGTGTGATTGGAGGAGGGGGGTTTAAATGTGAGATTGGGGGGAGGGGGAGGTAACTTCCCAGTGGCGGCTCGTGAACCTCAGCACTGATGAGGCAAAAATTAACAAGTCTATATCGCCAGGGGGTCTGGGGGCCCTCCCCCAGAAAATTTTGAATATAAAGAGGCCAAATCGTGAAATTCTAGGGGCTTTTGATGCGATCTACACGATGGTTCACTCGTATATCTATCGATTAAAATTAATGACAGTTAAATATACTATTATTTTTCATTAATACATTTAAATACTGCATTTGATGGAGAGATTATGAAAATTATCAAAATGAAACACGCTTAAATTGGGAAAGGTAAAAGTATTTATCGACAGGAAAGTACTGAAAGATATACGAACAAACAAACAAATCAAGAAAATCGACCGACAAAAGAGTAAAGAAAATCAGCCAACAAATAAAGAATAAACGAAACACTCAAAGAATGGTAAAGAATAGAGGAGAAACTATAGAAAGCGAATACCACCCTCTCACTCCCCTACTTGTAGACATGAACACAATGGTAACACAGTTTAAAAAGAAAGAGAGAGGCAGAGCGAGACACAGAAAGAAAGACGGGAGAAAACAAAATGCAAATGGATAGGAAATTAATCAAAATAAACAAACTTTAAACCTGCGGGCAGTGGATAGCGGGCCGATCCTTGAAATTCACGACTTTTGGGTAGACTGGATAAGAATGGAAAACGGTGATTGGTGGAGACGAGTCACGTGGTTGCCCACTGCCCAGTCTAATCAAAATACGGAATGGATTAGATAAGTTATCGGGTGCTCCAAGACTGCCCGATAACTTATCTAATCCATTCCGTATTTTGATTAGACTGGGCAACCACGTGACTCGTCTCCACCAATCACCGTTTTCCATTCTTATCCAGTCTACCCAAAAATCGTGAATTTCAAGGATCGGCCCGCTGTTGCCTAGACCATCACCTGGAGAAGAGAGATGATTTCGCTCACCCCTTCACTCCGACGCTCAATTCTCCTCTCGCACACAACAACAGCAACCCTGCCAGTCAGTGTGTGCGAAGAGGCGACAAGCCGCAGAGCCGACGAAGTGAAGGAATCAGTTTCTCCATAACTACCTCCCTTCTCTCGCACTCTGCCTATCCATCGCGACATGCAGCGCCGCACAGTGCTTTGAGTCAATGGGCGAGATGTACAAAATCTCGTAACTTTTGACCACGAGTAGGGACAAAGATGAAACTTGGTGGACTTTAAGGCATTAGTAAGTACTATTCTTGGATGCAATTAGAATTTAAAATTTTGATAAGGAGAGCGGGGAGAGGGGGGACTCCAATCGGGCGATTTGTGATTATTCAGCGATCGTTTTCACCCTGTTGAATAGGTGGTTGTTTTAATGCTAACATTTTTGGATGGATCAATAATACTTTGTAAGATTGTAAATACTACTAATAACAACCTTAAGACAAGCTTAGGATAACGAAAACACCCGAGGAATGGAGGGGAGGGGAGCAGTTTGAGTTAATGAGTTCACACACACTAAAACACTCTTTTATCAGTTTTATCAGATGCAAAACACTCTTTTAAGGAAAAAATATCGATTCTCGAATGGTCACACTCCATTATTTCTCTCATAAATAATCGATTCTCTTTAAATGATATGTTTAGATCGATTCCGTTGTTGCCAAATCACGAAAACTGCCTCCTAACGGATTTTGAAATTAATGCTCAAATTGCGGCTTGAAAAATGATACATATCTCTTTTAGCGCCAAAATGCGCACAAATTGACGATAGTGAGCATAAACTAGACCCTTTGAAGAGGTAATTTCCGTCGAGATCCCTACAAGCCTCTTCGAGATTTTTTTTTAAATGTCCATTTGAAGTTTAACTATCATGATAAATCATGATTCTATAATATACGTACGCACATTGAAGAAAATGGCAACCCTGGAAAAAAGGTAAAAATAATTTAGGGGTAAAAATGTATTCAACATAGCTTTAATAAAGTCCTCCATGATTCATTAGTCACCAAAACCTTAAATTTTCCACGTTTCACCCACTTTTTGACAAAGCTTTTTTTTTCGCGGCGGAGCACATAATAATATGTCACGACACGTCATGTGGCGCGATCTTTGGATCGTGTTTGCGACACGTCCGAACATGCTATCTGCTCAGCTGTCATGAATTAGTGACCACTGTACACTCCTAAACACTCTAACATCGTCAAAAACACTAAAACTAATATTCGATTTTGAGGATTTTTACCATTGGTCAAAGCACTGTGCGCCGCGCCGATGAAGATATCGCATCATGAGTTTCGATTCCGCTAGCATAGCCGCACTCACCCCCTTCTCCCGCTATCCATCGTGACATGCAGCGCTGAGGTAGATCGCCGCATGAGCTTCGCTTTCGCAGCAGGCCACCTCCGCACCACAGCTCTGACGGACATATTTCTCTACGCAGTGGCTATTATTTCTCTATCAAATCTCGTATCAATTACTATTTATGAATAAAAAACTTGGCACTGAGGAACCTGCAATTCGCAAACTAATTTCCTATTTCTCTGTTTTATTCCCTCCCAATTCCTTTTTCTTTCCCTCTTCGAAACAGGGGAGGCGTCGCCTCACTTGCCTCACCCGACGAGCCGCCACTGTAACTTCTTAAATAAAGTTATCGGTCAAGTAACAAAAGAAAAATGCTGTTAGCGTTTTTTTACCGGCATCTCCTAGCATGCCCATATGCGTACAGCTGATTCTGACTATTCTAGTGCATAGAAAAAAAAAGAAAAAAATTGGGGGGAGGGGAGGGGGTTGGGGTTCCAAGGGTTCATTTGATCACAAAAAAACCAAAAATTAGTCAAAAGTTCATACAAAAATTAAATCAGGATGTTTAGGGTTTTAAAGGTAAAAAAATACGTGGCAAAACAAACCAAGCTAGTGACTCGTGTAAAAATGTCATTTAGAGATTTCTATCATGATGACTGCCTCCGTGGTAGGTACCTGAAAAGCACGTCCCAGAAAACTCCTCTGCAGTTATTGCTCGTTGGTTTCAAACTAGATGTCCAAGCTCCGGGAGATTAGTCCAGGCAACAGGGGATTTTAGCTTGCAAAGTTTGCGGACTTATATCGGAGAGTCGATTATTATGTATTTTGGGTCGCTGAATCCGCATCTGAACTTTGCGTACGAATCAGAGGGGCGGAAAGGCCGCCATTTCCCAAAATGGCGGTCAAAATCACGTTTTTTTGTCTTATTTTGCTCATAACTCGCGTATTCTTGGTCAAATGCAAAAAATACCTTAGTACAAAGTTAAAGTTCGTCTAATTTACAACAAAAAAGTATCTGATCATTATTTCGTAAAGATCAAAACTGAATGCGCTATGGAGCCGCGAAAAAACGTGAAATCCGTCTATTGCGGCGCATGACCGCTAAACGCCGCCTTGCGGCCCTTGCGCCGGCCATCGCGCGCACGCTCCTCACCTCACCTTGGCAATATGTGAATAACAAATAAAGAAGAACAAATTACTTCAATTTGGCGTATCTTCTTGGGCTCCAAGTTGTGTTACTCCGTTTTACACCATCCAACAGGTCGAGTGGGCAAATTCATTTAAATGTGGTAATGTATGGTATCAACATTAAAAAAATGTCAATCTGCGCCTAATTCACTCCATCGTTCCGTGTACATTCGTTTATTTTTACTTTCATCTTCACTCTGCCTCCATCCTTTTGAGTATCTGAGTGGCCCAGCTAGTCCGTACTTTCCACACGGAGGAGAGGGGGTGGGGGTCTGAGCTGGTTTCGGGGCTTTTCCTTCAGTTTCGCGTTCACTTTCAGATTCATCGGTTTCAAACAGAGTGGCTCTGGTCTATGATTCGTCAAAACTAGCACTTGGACATATGATTGCTGCACTCACTGTTTCAATTTACGCAATATGCACTGACCATCTGAGCCCACTTTTCGGCATCGGCAGGCACTGCAACCGACGCGGCACGCGGAGACAGGACATCCGTCTTATAGTCCCTTGATGGAAATATTGAGTAGGAATTACGGACACGAGCTCGACTAGTTCTGATTGGTCGTTGGTTTTAGGCTTTCACGGACTCGAGCAGGAGTCGACGACATCGAAGGCTCCGCACAACAGAGTCGATGAGAGGAAAGAGGAGAAGAGGAACGTATGCGGGCATCGACCGCAATGTCGGCAATGCGCATGCCCATCACCTGGTCCACTATCGAGCTTAACCTTCGAATACGTTCACGCGGTCGATTCTTCCAAATGCATAAAGCGTCCTATCGGTACTCCCGATACACAATATTTCCATCAAGAGACTCCAGTCTGTCTTTAAACAAAATCTGAATCTGACGACTAAACAGGGACCACTGGATCGGTCCACTTTTAAATTGTTTCTAACCATGGAAAATGGCTTGTTTCTCAATATGAAACCAAAGTTGGACTTGGAAACAAGTACTAAGACAATGATTTCTGCGGCTGCATTTTTGATAGACGACGACGCTGCGCCTAATGATTATCCTCTTTGCCCTTGAAGAATATGCTTCAAAGACTTAACATTTGGATGAGTCGGTTTTTATTCCTCTCATTCCACAGAAACGTTTCTTCGGAGAAATATGGAATCGTTGGCCCATCAAGAGTAAAGCCTGATGGAACCAAGCAAGGTTGTGAGAATTGGGGAAAATATTGAACTTAATTACTCGTTTTTCGATTACATGTACTTTAAAAAAGTAATTGAGACGAATCCAAGCGGCGATGAGCAGCACTAGTACCGATTTCAATTCCATTCATTGCCGTTCGTCAAATACCAGCAGTTTCTTTGAAATCAGTGTATCTGCTTTGTGCTGCTTTTATCCAATTCAATTACTTTTGAAAAGAAATCGATTTTGTACTCAGGTTCTAGGGGGTAAGTATATCTTCAAATTACCAATCAAAAAAAAATAGTTTAATTTGACGGGTAACGCGATATGATGAACAAAACGTAATTTTTGCATAACTCTAAAATGAACACGTCAAGATTCCAAACGAAACGATGCCGAGAAGATTCACCGTCAACTACATGCGCTTAATTTTTCAGTTTGGAATTTGAAAGTTCCGAGTATCTCTCGAAAAATCTTGAAGTTCAAATATTTTATCGAATCTACATCTTCACACATGAAATGAACCATAACCTCGCGGCGCAGCGTCATAGTCGACCGACGATGCAGCCGCAGACATCATTGTCTTAGTACTAGATGCCAAGTCCAACTTTAGCTTCATATTGAGAAAGTAGCCTTTTGCTATGGTTGAAAACCATTTAAAAGTGGGCCGATTCAGTGGCCACTGTTTAGTTGTCAGCTTTAGATTTTATTTTAAGACGGATGTCCTGAAATTTCACGGAACGTTGTCTCCTCGTGCCGCGCCGGTTGCAGTGCCTGCCGATGCCGAAAAAGTGGGCTCAGATGGTCAGTGCATATTGCGTAAATTGAAACAGTGAGTGCAGCAATCATATGTCCAAGTGCTAGTTTTGACGAATCATAGACCAGAGCCACTCTGTTTGAAACCGATGAATCTGAAAGTGAACGCGAAACTGAAGGAAAAGCCCCGAAACCAGCTCAGACCCCCACCCCCTCTCCTCCGTGTGGAAAGTACGGACTAGCTGGGCCACTCAGATACTCAAAAGGATGGAGGCAGAGTGAAGATGAATGTAAAAATAAACGAATGTACACGGAACGATGGAGTGAATTAGGCGCAGATTGACATTTTTTTAATGTTGATACCATACATTACCACATTTAAATGAATTTGCCCACTCGACCTGTTGGATGGTGTAAAACGGAGTAACACAACTTGGAGCCCAAGAAGATACGCCAAATTGAAGTAATTCGTTCTTCTTTATTTGTTATTCACATATTGCCAAGGTGAGGTGAGGAGCGTGCGCGCGATGGCCGGCGCAAGGGCCGCAAGGCGGCGTTTAGCGGTCATGCGCCGCAATAGACGGATTTCACTTTTTTTCGCGGCTCCATAGCGCATTCAGTTTTGATCTTTACGAAATAATGATTTTTGTTGTAAATTAGACGAACTTTAACTTTGTACTAAGGTATTTTTTGCATTTGACCAAGAAGACGCGAGTTATGAGCAAAATAAGGCAAAAAAACGTGATTTTGACCGCCATTTTGAGAAATGGCGGCCTTTCCGCCCCTCTGATTCGTACGCAAAGTTCAGATGCGGATTCAGCGACCCAAAATACATAATAATCGACTCTCCGATATAAGTCCGCAAACTTTGCAAGCTAGGGTCCATATTAGCTCCCCGTTGCCTGGACTAGATGTCATTTTGGCCCAAAATGCATTGTTTAAAACGGGAACGCCGCCCCGCGTTCTGACGTCACAACACACACGATATTATCCAATTTTACACGGGTATGTCTCCGATGGCGCAGGGTACGTCGGGAAAAACCAAAGGCACTTTTGTTCTCAACTCATCAAATGCTTTAATTTTCTATATAAAAACACCAAATTTCAAACACTTGCAACTGCCCCATTCAGCAACACTGCTCCAATCTCCCCTTCACTTTCCTTTTTGAATCTCCCGCTCCCATTTTTCCTGTGCGAAAGATGATGAATCACTTGTCGCGTTTGAGATAAGACGGACCTTGATTGAGAGATAATCCGTCCAGAGGGCCGATCATTTACTTCATCGTTAAACCGATCGATAAGACTGTCTATGAGTGATGCTATTGGTCGAAAATTGTAAAACTTGGCTGTTGCTATGGTAACCATCGTTATAGAGTCCGTTTTTTAAAGGTTACTTATGAGTAGCCTTTATAAAACGAGACTCTTAACGATGGTTACCATAGCAACAGCCAAGTTTTACAATTTTCGACCAATAGCATCACTCATAGACAGTCTTGTCGATCGGTTTAACGATGAAGTAAATGATCGGCCCTCAGAGCTCAATTTTTAACGAAATTCGTTCATTTGAGCTCCTCGAGACTTCGTATCAGCTTTTCCAGAACAAGGAAAGAAAGACCCCCTCATTTTCGACTCGTGGAACACCTAAACACTCCAATCATTTATCCC
>VMOF01000369.1:27305301-27326444 GCA_011764245.1 Trialeurodes vaporariorum | reverse complement strand
TGACAAATCTTCCCCATGAACTACATTATAAAAAATAAATTTAAACCATGTATGCGTAAGCCTTTATGCAAAACTTATTTCTGCAAGAAGACCAAATGAAACAACTTATGCGCAGATTTTTATGTTTACAATTCACAGGCACGCTTTTCCGATACATGCAATGTATCGGAGCTTCCCTGCTTGTTTTATTTTTTTATTATTTTATTTTTTATTTTTTTATTTTTTCATTTTTTATTTTTTTATTTTTTATTTTTTTATTTTTTTATTTTTTCTTTTTTTTATTTTTTAATTTTTTTAATTTTTTATTTTTTTATTTTTTATTTTTTATTTTTTTATTTTTTATTTATTTATTTTTACTCTTTGTAAACCTATGCGTCAGCGGTATGAAGTAGAGGAAAGCGAAAAATGTCCAAGAAATTATATGAATAAACGAAACAAAACGAAACAAGAGAAAGAGAGAGCGGAATTTAAAAATAAAATAATGCACGGATGTCATGATATGTTGGTGCAATTTGCAGCAGGTTTTTCTTTGAAAGGGCCGAACCAATCTCCCTACAATTTTAAGAGGATTTCACACGACAGTACACTGGCCCATGGAAACGAGCAAAATGCGAGCAAACAGTTGCCAAGTAGCATTAGATGGTGATGTGAAACGCTTTTTTATACGGTTGGTTTATTTTCTCCCCGAGAACATCAGAAAATTTTTTCACATATTCTTTTTTTCTTTCAAAAAGAAAACTACCTGCATTTATCAAAACAAATTTGACAACGCTGCAGCTATTCATGCAACAATAAAATGCGGGGGTTCGCAAATAATCAAACATGTGTGTAGGAGACATGGAATGAACTCGACTTCCGGAATTATGGGAACGGTAGACGAGCGAGAATATGATTCTTTCATGGGTCTTTTGCAAACTTTTGCAACTGCAATATGAGGCATGAACTATACTGCGTAGATTTTCACCCACAAAAACCGATGAACACTCTGAGAACCCTCAAAAGCCACTTAAAAAGTCATGAATGACTTTTTAAAATCTGTGGAAAAAAAAAAGAAAAAAAACTAGTTTGGAAACTTTTTACCATCAAACGAACAACTGTTAGTCACCAAGTCCAATCGTCGAACGCAGAACTGCGCGTAACGCAACTTATCGAGTCTAGAGCAACCGCAACTGAATACATTATAATTATATTTATAGTTTTATAGTTTTAACTTTATGTTATTATGGTTTTAAAGACATTATCACTATAGTTTTTTTAAGTTACAATTATTTTATCTTTGGAATCTAGGTTCGGTAATTGAACTTGGTGACTGACAGTTGGTTGTTTGATAATGTAAAAATTATGATTTTGCTGTTTGAACTATTTCGACGGATTTTATAAATACATTCATGACTTTATGGATGAACTTTGAAGATTCTTATTTATAGCGTGCACGAAAAAAAAAACACATTTTCTACCAGGATTGCTAAAAAAACCTTAGTAAGCGCGATCGAGTGTTTTTTCTACATTGGTAGATTTTTCGACTACCCTATAGTGCAGGTCTTGATAGTAAAAAATCTACCGTGGTGGATAAAAAACCTAATACCGTAGTGGATATAAAATCTACCTTAGTATATTGTGTACCACCGGTGGCCGGGGCTTTTTCAGCGATCATGGTAGAAAATATGAAGACCTAATTTTTTTCCGTGTGTTAAATAGGTTTTGGGACGGAACTCTTGAAAATTCAAACTATGATGTAGCAAAAAGTTACAGTAGAGTAATTTAGCTTTCAAAAAGCTCGAAGAATGCAAATTGAGTAGAACTCAATCATAAAAGACGAAACAGACTTCTTAAAGCTTCGACTTTTGAACTTTATTTGTAAACAAATGATAAGATGCTCGAAAACTTAACAGCATCAGCAGTGCAGTTTCCCCGCGGTTGTCTCCCAACTTTGTCGCGCCAATGAGTAGCTGTTGCAAACTTTTGAAAGCGGTTTTTGGAGGGTGGAATTCTGTGTAATATCGAGTGAAAATCATATTGAAAGCATCGATAAGTCTCAAAATTCACTCGTAAACTCAATAAATGTGTTCAACAAAATTCAAAGATGGCGGTCGAATGAGCGGGTCACAACCAATGAGCTATAACTATAGAGTGGCACATCAAGGAACGTTCCGCTGGTTCATTGTTGTCACCTAGGGCGCCGCCATCTTGCCGTAAAAATCGATTTTGAGGATAAGTTTTGTAGGTCGTTTCCGGTCGTCTCGTAAACCAACTCGGGTATCGCCGGAAACGACCTACAAAATTTAACCTCAAACCTCAGAATCTGCCGTCCAAATTCCGCATTTTCCCGGGATTCCTTCTACTCTTTGAGGCACAAGGTGGACCAGCCCGCTGCCACTCAAAAGTTATAGCTCCTTGGTCACAACGTGATCCTTCTGATGGGCAATTTATTTGCTGAGAAAAGTGATTCATCATAGAGAAATAAGCTGCAATAAGATGGGACTCCCCAATTGTGACCCGCTCGCACTCGACCGTCATCTTTGAATTATGTTAAACGCATTTATTGAGTTTATGCGAGTGGATTTCGAGACTTTCTGATGCTTTCATTGTGATTTTAACTCGATTTTACTCCAGAATAGATCATCTCTTAGACCGTATCAAAAGTTTGAAAGAGACTCATTGAGATAGCGTATCAGAATTAATAGCTATGTGGGCGTAAGCCACTCGCAAGGATTTGAAGATATTTGAAATTTTTCAGAGGTTATACATTTCTGAGTCAAATCAGGTCATAAATCATTCATTCTTCCCAGACATTCAGTGCATCTCCGGAAAAAAAGGGGACTTGATACACTTTTTTGCAACCTTAAAAAAATATATATTTTTTTCAGATCATAATTAAAAAAATTCTCACGGTGGTGGTCTCGGAAACGGGTATTTTTTTCCATTTCCCCCACCCCCCTCTCCCATAACTACCCTTAATTGGGTTTTCTTGGACAAATCAATGCTGTCATTCGATGTGTCTGTCTTAGGAGCATATTTTCACCAAGTTTCGCAAGAAAATCCTCACGGTGGTGGTCTCGGAAACGGGTATTTTTCCCCATTTCCCCCAACCCCCTCTCCCATTACTACCCTTATTTGGGTTTTCTCGAAAAAAACGAATAATGCCATTCGATTTGTCTGTCTTAGGAGCATATTTTCACCAAGTTTCAAGAAAATCCTTAGAGCCATTTTTTAGGAATTTCAATTTTTACCCCATTTTAGGGGTAAACCCCCCCCCCCCTAACAACCCTCAAATTCAATTTTAAGAAAAAACAAAAAAAAATGACTCTAGCACTATCTGAAAGGACCCCACTTGCAAAATTTGGATGCTAATGGACCCATAGGTTAGAAGTTATGATGTAGGACGGAGAGACGGACTGACGGACAGACATTTTTTGGGAATATGATTTTTGAGTTCAGGGGGACCTGAAATGCCAAGATATGGAAAAACCCCAACTTCGAAATTTTTCATGATGACAATACTTTCTCTCCTTAGTGGGGAGCGAGAAAGTAAAAACCATCGCAGGCATTTTCAAACGTAGGATGTACAAATATAAGCTACGTTATACAACAATAGGAGTTGAGAAAAAAGGTTTTACTACTTATTCATTTTCTAGTTTGAAAACTTTAAGGGCGATTTCCCAAAATCGACCATTTGACAAATGTGCTCTTCTTCCGAAGGTGGCCTCTATTGAACATTTTAGTGAATGAATAAATGATCGCAGAAATCATAATGAGGCTCTTACAAACTTTTGCTACAGGAGATTTAAAAGTTGATTCTTGCATAAAAACCTGTAAAAATGACTATGAGTGCACTGAAAAATCACGAAATTCACTCTTAGAATTGGGCTTACTGGCGGAGAGACGCAGATATCATGGGAGATTCCTATCTAAATTGAGACAAATCTAGCTGTGTTTCCGTAGAGAAAGTGACAAATTAGACAGGGATATCCCATGATACCTGCGTTGAAGCGCCAATACGATCTTTGCGTTAGAGCGGTTTTGTGCGTTTATTACTGAATTTTAGACTTTTTCGAAGTGATTTTCGTGACTTCCGCTGGTTTTTGCATAAGAATGGATTATTCATATCCTTACAGCAAAAGCTTGCAAGAGCCCCATTAAAAAACCATCGCAGGCATTTTCAAACTTAATAAGATGTATAAGTTACGTTATACCTATACAACTATAGAAGTTGAGAAAAAAGTATTCACAACTTATTCATTTTCAATTTTGAAAACTTTAAGAGCGATTTCCCAAAATCGACCATTTGACAAAAGTGCCCTTCCTCCGAAGATGGGCTCCAATGAACATTTTAGTGAATAAATAAATGAACGCGTATAGACATCCTGACACAAATCGAAGTGTCCTGTCGTTTATTCATTGTTTCGCGCAACACGTACGTCGTACGCTGCCGTTGAAGGTTCATTTTGTCTCGTTGAAAAGTTCAGTGGCTTGACGATTTAGCAAAATTTCTGAGTGCTGGCATGCCTCTTGGCCTCGTTACATGGGAAACCGCACTTTTCAGAGTGTTGTTCAGTTAAATCAACATGAATTTCCATAAGCACCACGGATGCGAGCCCCATCAGCCCGAGCGCGGAACTGCGAGCTGCTCTAACCGAGGTTGAGTGAGGTTTCCTTCGCGATCGCTTTTTTAATTGATCGGTTGGATGTTTGTTCCAACTTATGATGAATGTTTCCGAGCGCTGAAAGCACGCTGAATTCACAGCGCAGCGCTGCATTTCAAATTATTCTTACCCTCTTTACATTTTCCTAACTTTTTTTTCCCATTTTTCGAGGTTTGTTAGATCATTTCTCTGGAGAATAAACTAGTGCCTCGCTACTCTGAAAAAAGGAGATTGGCTTAAAAGCGCAACGAGATGTTGACCGAGGAAATTTCCGGTCCTATTTCCAAAATTCCGGTACTTGTACTGTAGTTTTTGAAAATACTGAGGAAATGCTAAAGCTATTAAATTCTGAAAGGATCACCATAATTTTTCTGAAAAAAGTGCTTGAAATTCCTTTACTGATAAATCATTGTGCTTCAGGCACAGAATACTCCAATCAGAAACGTAAACTCACTCGAGAGCCTATAGAAACAAAGATTTGGAATCTACCAGCACAAACTGGCAACCATGTATGCTCAGTTCTCAAGATGGCGGACGTGCTTTTTCAGGTTGTATTTTCAATCAGATTTGACGGACAACCAATCACAACCCGGCCAGTTTCCGAAGATTGGCGGACCCGAATATACCCGAAGTAAAGAATGTTTCAAAATGAATTAGAGTTTCCGTTCTAACTCGATGAGTATTCTATGCTTCAGGTAATACTACACAGAAACAAATGGTCGTGCTCCAGACACGAACTTTCCTTGTTCTTGACACGAAATGTACACACCAGTACCGGAACGAGTTCTGAGCGCGATCTAATTAGGTTGAGTTTGTGTCCGAAACGCATTCCGTCGTGTCCAGAACCCGAAAAGTTTGTTCCGTACTGCGGTGTGTATATAGATCGTGTCTGGAGCACGTGCTGGTTTTCCGTGTACTATCAGAATTTTTCGAAATTATTGTTTTCGGCGTAGTTTCAAACCAGCAGCGTAGCATACGGGCGGGCAACGTTGCATGCATTGGGTTCACTTCATTCCATGTAAAAGGTCAAATTCAAGTGTTTCACAGTGCATCTGATGGATCGATATTTTTAGTGGGTTTAGATGGCCCAAAATAAATCGTTATCGGATTGCACAGCACAGATTCCTCGGCGTTTTAGTTCCAAGTTTCGTCTCGGTTCTATATTTGTCTAAAATTGGATAACAAATGCTGAAGTATTTTTTTTAAAAAAAATGGTTTTCCTCAATCAAAGAGAAAAGTATCGAGGAGCTCTGGCGTGAAAAAAAATCGCAAAATAAACGGTAAATGAAGTCAAAACTATCGAACTCCGGAAACTCCCGATCGATTGCACATATCGATATGTGAATTGCAAAATTTGGTATAGTTGTAAATAATTGTGATTTGGTCTTATGTTTATTTTGAGGATAATATCACAAAGAGCTTCTTAACACTCTCTTCGGGGCTCTATCAAAGCGGCTCATGAAAATACTTAAGCAACTATCCAATTTAGGTTATAAATCGAAACGTGGCGAAAAATCCCGAAGCATCATCAGACAACCCATTCAATAAATACAGTTTCATTTATGGGAACAGGTTCAACACCGAGTCTTGAGAGTTTTCAAAAACATCGATACGCACATACAATTATTATAATATGAACAGTAACTCAATTCGTCCGGATCAAAAATGGTAGACTACTCTTTTATAGTTTAAGACTGAAAGGATTGATATACTTGGTTTGGCTACGATCAACAGACAAGAAAAAAGTTGTGGTTGGCTCCAATTTGAAGTCCATCGAGAGATAGAGAAAGTATTGATTCTTACCTGGTTCCATTAAATCTGCCAATGTTGAGAATCCGATGTACTTGAATTTCAACTCGTTGACCGACATCAGGTCGGAGGAGGTACCAACACGTTCCAGGACCTTCAAGCGACGGTGATTTGATCTGTCCATACGTTTTATTCGACTTTGTCGCTATGGTCGATGCGTCGATTGTCACATTGCACACTGAAACATACAACATTCCACCGATACAATATTTTATTAGATAAATTGATTTATTCATTTCACAATTCAATCACTTCACTCAGCAATGGCGTGACAGGAATGGGACATCTATGGAATGACCGAAGAAATTTTGTTGCAAAGGAAAGTGAATAAGTATGAGCGTAATTTCACACAGAAAAAAATAATTTGTTAAAATTGCAAAAATAAATTGCTAAAAACCGGAAATACACTTTAAATTGCAAAAATTGCAGTCCATGAAATGTTTACTCATAAAAAAAAAAAAAAAATAAATAAAACTAAAATTGCTAAAAGTATTTTTGCTAATGTAGCATGAAGTATTATCTACTAATCTATCAAAGAAATTGCTAGTAAAGCAATAAATATTGCCAAATCAGCAATATTTTTTGGTAAGTTAGCAGCTCATTATATTCAAGTTTTGCAATCTAAAATGTATTCCCACTTTATAGCATTTTTTTTTTTTGCAATTTTACAATTCACATTTTTTTCTGTGGATGGTGACAGCACGCCACTTCCAAAATCTTGAATTTTTTCCTCGCAGACAAATATTTGTAGAGTGAAAATGGGTGACTATGACTAGTTAATTGTATCTGCCCTTGGAATGTAAATTGTATTGATTGAATTTTTGGATTTTTAAAAAACATGTATGACTTTATAAAATGATTTTGATGCATGACTTTTAGTCAGTTAATCAGTGTTTTTTTCAATACTAAAATTCATTCCAGATAGACTATTTTGGTAACGAGCGGGGAATTTAAATCGAGGAATCTGACTGGCTTAAATTCTTTTTTGAATTACGAAATCAGCACACGATTATTCAACTTAGAATTTCCCGCTTCTCACTAAAACAGAATATAAAGGGGAGAACCTGATTAATTAATTGTACCCTGAGAATGTAAATTGCATTGAATGAATTTTTGGATTTCAAAAAGACATGCATGGCATTATAAGATGATTTTTATGGCCCTTAGTAAGCTATAATCAGTGTTTTTTTTTGTTTTTGGTTTTTTTTCCAAGGCTAAAATCCATGGAGCTCACTCTACTTGTAAGACTGTTTTCGTATAACGAGTGGGTTTAAATCCAGGAATCTAATTGGCGTAGATGCTTCTTTGTATTATGAAATCAGCACCCGATTATTCAATTTTGAATTTCTCGCTTCTCACTAAAACTGATGAGTTAATTATTCATCTAGAATGACAGTCTAATCGGTAATTAGCGTAACCACCGTAGAGGATTTTTGGGTTCGATTTAAGGTTTACTTTTGCTATTTGCTCCAATGTATTTTAAAGGCGGGGACATGTTTCGATCCAGTGTGCGTCTGCACTAAAATACATGGGAATAACTGGGAAAAATACATCTTAAACCTAACCTAAAAATCCCTCATTGTGGTAACGCAGGTTACCCATCAGACTGCCACTCTAGATTTTATAGCTCGTTGACTAAAACAGTTGGTTTCTGCAGCAAAAGTTTGCAACAAACCTATTTCTGATGTGTTGACTATTTGCATGAGGCGTCTTTTGGTTACTAAAGGGATTAAAAATTGCGGACTCACTATTGGTGCAGTATTGTTGGATGCCGCATTGTGCGCATCTGTGAGGCGAAGCGACTCCACAGTGACAGCCTCCGTCGGTACAGCAAGCGCAGTCACTCCGGGTCTTGTTGAACGGACAAGCACAACCCGTGGCTTTACTCGTCCACAAATCCACGATACCTGCGAGCATAGAAAACAGAGCAAAGCACCATCGATTAGTATTTAGTCCCCGCTCGGACAATGTAACTTAACTTTTTTTAAATCCCACCCCTTTCCTCCCCACCTCGACTTTTATTTTGTTATTCAGTGGGAGTGACACGCAAGTGCATAAACTGAAAATATTAAGTACTACACAATTCACACGACCAAGCTTTTTTATGCGCTTTTTTTTTGAAAGCTGAGTGGGTATCTTTTTTCTATACGGGAAAAAACAAAGTTTACGTCCTATTGCACCGGCAAAAATTGAGGGAACACAGTCAGTATTTGGAGAAAACGTCACCATTTTTTGAAAAATTCAGACCAAATATAGGATAGAACTTCAAAATTGTCGAATATTGCGCCTACTTTTGGTGTAAAGTTCCCCGTAGTCTAAGATATATTATCCCGACTATTGCCGGTGCAACAGGACGTAAAATTTGAGAGGACAGTACCAAACCTTTTTTTTACGTAAGTGAAGTAAAGCAAAAAATCCAAAAGGTTTCGTCCTAAGAACACGGCGAACAAGCGTCTTGGTGCGACTGAAATAGTTACTTAATTGTTTGATAGTATAGAAATTAGAAGCGAGCTATATTTGAACTTGGATTTTAAAAAATAGTTATTGAATTTGTTAGTAATAGATTTTGAAGATTCTCAGTGAGTTGGATAGTATTTTGGAACAAAACTATAAGGAATGAACTATAGGCAGGAGATCTTGTTAACATTACCTTAAAAGATTGGATCCTTGTAAGCGCTTTCAAATAGCAGGTTAGGCAATTCCAACTCACACGAGTACGAATAGTTATCGATCACGAAAGCGATAAAGAATCCCTTTATACTATACCAATGACGTCTTTTTTACGTCCAAAATAGCTTATGCACCTCGAACAGCTACGGTTCGTGGTCACTATCTGTTATTCTGTGTACCGTTCGTGAATGGGTAGAGCTTTTCGCCTCCCCCTCCCCCTTCTTGAGGAATTATCCCTGGAGAACACAATTTTAGCCTCCATGCGTTCATTCATATTATGAATGAACGCATAGAGGCTAAAATCATGAGATACCTACTCCCTTTATCATTTTCAAACATGCCTGTTTCAATGCGCAAGGATAGAGAAAGACTCATTCCTGGACAGTGGATACTCTGTCTATAAATGACTGTGTATTGGTGTCTTCTTCATAAAGAATAAAGAAAAATATCGATCCTTCGATGACTCATGATTGCCAAGCCGTTTTACGCAATAACGTAAGTATATACTTTACTGACATGTTTTAATTCACCAATTAATCCACCGATTGACCAAAAACTTACAAGGTTCAGTACATTTATTGGCTGTAATACACAGAAATACTCGCAACAATAATATTTGTTCAATCGGTATAGAATCACCGTTAGATTATTATAATCTCCGAAAATGTTCTAAAGTCAGCGACAGAGACTCCACTGGTTGAGAAAAGATTACAGAGCTGTTTATTTTAGTGCTTTACTGTCACACACTGAACTGAACTGAACTATATGATCTTTTGTCAACCGGTGAAATGGCAGACTCATGAAGTTTTACTTTGGAATTTCGTAATTTGAAGCGTCACAGGAAGCAATTGTGGACCATTTTATGTTGAAAAGAGGCAAAATTTGAGGCTACAGGTGGATTCATTGCGGTAAATTGAAAAATGTTGTTAAATATACGCAAAGTGGCAGCTCTGATGATTACGTATTTGGGGGGGGGGGGGTAGGAAAAGGAAAAATTAAGCGGCGAGAGAAGGTAAAAAAGAGAAAAAAAAATGTAAAAATAGATAAACTAGTTGTGTACATTGGACGCGTAATGTAAAGTTTTCGATTCAGTTAATTGATCTCTCTCAAGCAACATAAATTTAATTTTTTCCTGTCTCCGATCACGCTTCAGAAAATTCTAAAATGCATCCACTCGCTCCTCTATTGAAAGTGTAAGCGACAGGAGAGAGAATAAAGCTCATTTGCCATATTTTGTGGTTATTTAAAGCGAAATTTCCAAATTTAACGGCGATTCCATCGGTGGAAAAAATATTACATATGACTATAGAGTGTTTACGAGTTATGTACTGATACTGTTTAGCTGAACCGTTTCATGTCTCTATCTATGTGGATCTGATATTGAATTCAAAAGTGATTCAATCAGTCGTAAAATACTACGTATTAGAATATTTCTAAATTGATATATGTCCTTTCTCTGCTTCGCTAAATGAGGTTGTTTTAAATACTTTTACTACAGGCGATTTAGGGGTGGATTCAGATGTAAAAACCTCAAACAATAACGATGGTAGCATTTTATGAGATTAAGAGTTGAATTTGTAAGTTTTCAGAGCTGGCATCGTTAGTTTTGTAGATTTTCACATCTGAATCGACCTATCAATAGCATGCAGCAAAAGTTTGCAACAGCCCCATTGTTAATGTTTTTTTTTCCTTCGGTGGAATCAACGTCGAATTTGAAAATGTCACTAAATTCTCCGCACAATGGCAACACTGGAATGGAGGAAAGAGATGTACCATAGAAACTGTATTTTCGTTAAACTGACGTTGATTCAACTCCTGATGCTTGATTTTGCCATATTTTGCGTCTTTCGCATTTTTATCGCATTTTTTAGTTTTACACCCCCCCCCCCCCCAAAAAAAGAGCATGACCTACAAATTGGAGCAGTAAGATTGTTGCATTCGGCATTCAAACATTAAGTTTGAAAGTAGACTCTTCCAGATTTTGCCGCAATTAGGAACACGCGGCAATAGCAAAGTTCTACGTTGCATAGTAAGCATTCACTTTTCAATCGGGGGAGGGCGGGGGGGGAGGGGGTGATTGAAAAACGCACAAAGACCTTACATACACGGGTGGTCCATCTGAGCCTCTAACTGAGAGTGAGTTTTTCATGCGACAAGAGACTTTTACCTCTAGACATCTTTAATGGTATATCATCGTAATTTTCGCAGCCTTTTACATGAAAATTGATAGTCCATATTCCTACAGCAAAACCTTGCAAGAGCTCCTTTACCTTAATTGATGAACTACAATATTTGAGGTATATTTTTTTCATCGGTGATGAATTGTTGAATGAGATAGATCAAACAACAACATTGCTAAATAGTTTACGATTTTACTGAAGAACCAACGCTCACTTTCCAGTTCACGACTGGCGCCCATCCAGATGAACTGTGATTTAAACAAAGCCATAAATTGTGCTTGCAATCTTAACGGCTTCTTTCAAGGATCATTTGCGAGAAAGAAAATGGAAGAAAACACAGAACAATCGTGAAAAAAATGGCCCGACACTTTACTAAGCGTTTAAATGTCTTTGATGTTTGGCTGTACATTGTCTGCAAATGTATGAACTGTAGACGTGGCTGAAGGCGATAGCGATTGAAATCCTCATTATTAAAAAGTTGGGGATGAAACGTTCCTTGATGTGACCTCGTATACCTGTACGAGGCGAAGCGAAACGTAACTTGCGAAAGGGTGACAAAGAACAAACGAACAAACGAAAACGGGGATAAAAATCGGTATGAAATATTTGCTGGCCCAGAAAATCCTTTTTTTTCCTCTCTTGTGCTTTTAGAGAGATTTATCAGCCGTAAAAGACCCGGGATGCTTGACAATGTTGCCAAACTTTGAGCAAAAAAGAGGTAAACGAAAACTTTGAGATTCTGGCGAATTTTACACTATTAAGACATGATTGTGTCGTCAGAATTGGGGCCATTAAGATTTCAAGATATAACCTGCCTTCAATCAAGAGGGCGTGATATATTTAATATGAGTTGCTGCGAATTAATTTCAAAATTCAATTTTTACTGAATCTCAACGATTCCTTGACTTAAACCAAATTTCTGTCAAAGTTGCCGACAAATGAGAATTAGAATCTGAATTTATTTTTCAGATAGAACATGAAGCTCCTGATGTAATTGGCGGCTCAAAACACGTGGTTTAGCTGATGTAACTTTCGAAATTTATAAAAATTATTTGCCTGAGGATCGATTTTTTCCCATAGGTTTATATGGTAGAGGTATTGATACTCCATTTTCAGTGGTGCGGTTCGTGTACAATCGACTGACATTTTCCACCCATCTGAACTAATGATTTTTTTTTTCAATATTCAGCCGCGGATTGAATTAAATCGCCGCTGTGAATATTTTCTTTTTCGTCGGTTATTATAATGACTGATGGTTTCAGGCATCCTACATGAGCCTTTCGGTATCCTAGCGGTATAAGTTAGTCGGTTTTGGAGAGCGAGTGGTAGTCGCAGGAGCCTCTCCGCCGAGAGAGAAAACAGAGAGAGGCAGTAGCGCACCGAGAGTTTCTCCATCGCTCTCTTTTCTCCATTAAAAGGCGTATGCTAGATAAGGATGGACCACGGGATAAAACCCCATCTTTCTGTCCTTTTCCTCCTTATACATTCAAATGGGAAATGAGAGAGATGGAAGAGATCCTGGTTGCGCCAGTGGAGAGAGGTACCACTGAGAACGCTTTTCCCATCTAGTCCATACTTAAAACAACTTGGGGCGCTCACATCCGACTTTTTCAACATTTTATTTTTAAAATCCCCACAAAACACCTGAAGGAAAATCCATTCCGACTTTGGAGGGAGTCACTACGGCTAATATACGCAAGAAGTTTAAAACGTTGCGAAAGAGGTAGCTTCATACAAATATTATTAATAATAATTGAGACCATTTCCGAAAGAAGAACCCGTAAAACAATGAATGTGCTCTTTCCGAAATTTGTGCGATGTGGGCAAACGAATGTCTTTAGCTGAAGAGCACACATGTTGTTTTATGGACCCTTCTTCCGGAAATGGCCCGTATTAGGCGCACCGTTGGCACAACGTGCGCCTATTGAAATCGCCCTGATACTCAATAGAGTATACTACGCCCCCTTGTGATCAAATGGCGAAATGAGCTTTTTTGATGTCGTGAAATTTAGGTTGTGTCCTGTGTTTTTTTTATGCTAATTTCATTTGAAAAGTTAATGTTCTCCCAGCCACGACTGAATTCTGAGTTGGTTGGGAGTAATTTCATGTTCATTGATTGACGTTTTTTTAAAGTTATTCTATGTCAAAAATTTCCAACCTCACTTTTTGATTATTTCAAATTGTCCCGGTATATATTCTAGGTGATCAAGAGAACCAATCATTTGCCGTTCTGAATGTTTGTTTTTTTGCATGTAAATGCAATTATTATAATTAATTATAGCGTGTGGTCAAACGCAAAACGGAAAGTCCCTACAGCAAGAACTCTGAAGATTCCTTATCTCAATACTCAGAATTCTCATTTAATTACCAAAAATTACTGCGCATCGAAGAGGATCTCTTATTATTCAGCCCTGATGTCGTTGTTTCCGTAGTGGTCCCTGCCCTAACCTCCTCCATATTTCCTATCAACTTTCAGCTATTTGTTTACGCTCAACGTACTTAATAAATTACTCTGCTTGCGTTTATAGTAGCTATGACTCGTGAATTGGTAAGAGTTCAAAGGTTCAACAATGGGACCTCTGAATAGTGTGATGTGCTGATTTTTTTTTTTTTTTTTCCATCATGTTGTTATTGTATGTGAAATTTCTTAGTCCTATTCAGAACGAAACAAGAAAATGCGTCTTATTTCTCTACCTCTACATTTTTGGTTTTGAAGGTCCTAAAGGAAGTCAGCCCTCTTTCAATTTTAAAGGAATGTGGGTCAAATTTTCTGACATTTTATTTAGTCTGGCAACTCCCGTCAAATGACCTAGCGCTTCAAGGCATCATTTATTCAATGCAGTTATTTCGCTCTTTCTCTATTTACAAGTGAATTTCTAGTACTCCAGGAACTTCCTGATTTCTTATGCTACCTTATGCTACATCTGTTGTACTACCTATGTTGATTTAAGCTGTCACTCTCCTTATATGTCTCAAAGTATCTTGAGACACTCAAACTGGTTCCTTAATCATATAGTTTGGTCGTCCGCTAACCTTTGACAGTCACCTATTTTGTCGGAGATCATCATCAGTCATGCCTAAAAGTTTAGCGCTTAGACTTTTGTACAAAATTGAGATTGCGACTCACAATTTGGTGACAGTTAAGTTAGCGTCATATGATGAAATATTAATCAGCGCTCCATTTCTTTCTGAAATTTGTGTTACCGAGTCAATTTCTTCTGAAAATTATGTCAGCGTACGTGCTGTTTTTACTTTCTCACTCTAATGAAATTAGAAAAATTGAGAAAGTATTGCGATGGCGCAGAGATTTTCAAGGTATTTTGTTGCGATAGCTGGCCTCTCACGACAAAGTCAATCATGATTTATTCAAAGTAATGGCCTCTTATCATGTCTAATACCATCCATAAGAACATCCTTCCATCATACTTTCATATTTCTTCACCCTTTTTTACTTAGAGAGATTTATGCAAAAAAAATCTGTGGCGTCTGTCCGTCAGTCCGGCTGTCCGTCAGTCCGTACCTAGGCATAACTTTTGAACCATTGATTCTTATGCATCCAGATTTTGCACAGTTGTTGCTTTTTAGATTCTCTAGAGGTACTTTTTTGTTTTTTTGAAATTTTAACTTTTAGGGTAGTTATGGGGAAAAAATGATTTTCATTAAAATCAATAATAAAATGGATAAAAATGAATAAAATTGGAATAATTCAAGTTTGGCTCAATCAATTTTGATGAAAGTTAGCAAAAAAAAATATTTTTTCAGCCTTCTAAAGAATAAACCACTTATGGTTCCTTTATTTATTCCTTAAAACTGTTTAAAAAATCAAAATAAGCGCGCTCGAGCCAAAAAATAGAATTATCGTGAGGAATCAATCTTAAAACTTGGAGTCAATCAATAATGGCTCCATGAATTTTGATAAAACTTTGTACACACAATCTATTATCAATAAACTTAAATATTTTCCTCTCTGTATCACCAAAAACACCGATAAAACCACTTCAAGAGGTAATATAAGTGTGATTGAGCAAAAAATTTGGGAATAAGAGCAAATAAAAATATAATCCTATTATTTTGGATAGTTCAGGTTTGGTTCAATCAATTTTGATGAAAGTTACCAAAAAAATCTACATCCAGCCTACTATAAAATAAAATACTTGTAGTTACAATATTCAACCCTCAAAACTGTTTAAAAAATCAAAGTAGGTGCGCTCAAGCCAAAAAATGGAATTATCGTGAGAAATAAAGTCATCTTAAAACTTGGAGTCAATCAATAATGGCAGGATGAATTTTCATGAAACATTTTACACACAATCTACTATCAAAGTACTAACATATTTTCCTCTCTTGATCACCATACACAGCCGATTAGACCTTTTCAAGAGGCAATATAGGTGCGATTGAGAAAAAAATATGGGTATATAAGCAAATAAAAACATAATCTTATTATTTCGGATAACTCAGGTTTGGTCCAATGAATTTTGACAAAATCTGGCAAATAAAATCTACAATTAGTTTACAAAAGAAAGTAGCCCTTACATTTACAATAGAAAACCTTTAAGAGAGTTTAAAAAATCAAAATAGCGTGTTCGACCAAAAAAAAGAATTAAAGTGAGGAATTAATTTTAAGCTTGGAGTCCATCATTAATGGGATGGATTTTGACAAAACTTTGCACAAACATAATGTGTTAAAAAAATACACTAATCACTGCACTGTGTGCACTAAAATATTTTTCTGGTACAGTCCTCATAAAAACCTTAAGACCGTTTTGAGGGGCAATATAGGTACGATCGAGCAAAAATACTTTGAAACTAATTGTAAGCAAATATTAAGACAAACATAATATATTTGGAATAAGTAATTCAAGTATGACTCAATTAAGTTCGATGCAAATTACATAGTTTGCAACCAGCCTAGGCAGACATTTCTTTAGAATAGAAATTACGGCTCTCAATTAGCCTTCAAATAACAAAATAGGCAACTATTCCTACAGCTTCTCTACAAGATTGCAAACTCTTCGAATTGAAGGCAGAATTATGTCCGGAGGTGAAAATACTTGAGCTTTGCGGGGGTATGGGGGTCTTTCCCAGAATTCTTTAGGGGGTTACGGGGTCTCCTCCAGAATTCTTTAGGGGGTCTGGGGGTCTCCCCCAGATAAAAATGGTGTGAGAATGTGTTCGTAGGGTATTCCCTACAGTTTATTTACTGAAACTTGAGTGAGCGCACAGTTTTGAGCAAAAACATCTTCAAACGCTATAAGAAAAAAAGAAAACAATACGGCATTGGAGAAAATGGGGAAATTGAGTGAGCGGCTATACTTTTGCTGAAAATTAAAGTCGTGCACCACAATTTGGTGAAAATTAAGTTATCGCGCTTTTTTTTTGTTGCAAAATGACTCAACGCGCCATGTCTTTCTGAAAATTGTGTAATCTCATCAAATTCTTCTAAAAATTATGTCAGCGCATCGGTTTTTACTGATACTGAGGTGAGAGCGCTAATTTGAGCCAAAAATATTTTTAACGCTAATAATCAGAATTAGAGACTGATTAGGTGTGTTGAGGTTGGATCAGTCATGCCTAAAAGTCTAACGCTTAGACTTTTGCACAAAATTGAGTTTGCGCCTCACAATTTGGTTACAATTAGGTTAGCGTCATATGATGAGAAATGAGTCAGCGCTCCATTTCTTTCTGAAATTTGTGTTACCGAGTCAATTTCCTCTGAAAATTATGTCAGCGTACGTGCTGTTTTTTACTGAAACTTGAGTGAGCGCACAGTTTTGAGCAAAAATATCTTCAAACGCTATAGGAAAAAAGAAAACAGGACGGAATTGGAGAAAATGGCGAAATTGAGTGAGCGGCTATACTTTTGCTGAAAATTAAAGTCGTGCACCTCTTAAAATGGGTGGCATTATGCAATACATTTATTAAAATTGTTTTGTGAGTATTTCATTGTTCATTACGTACGTTTAGTGATGTGCAGTAGGAAATTCGAAGGGTTTGTTCAATGATTGTCTGTAGTGGTCCTACCCCCCCCCCCCAAATCGCCGCACACAGGTTCGGACCCTGACTTTTGCTGGACAATTTTTTTTGAGCTGTTGGAAAATTCAAAGGGATTGCTCTAAGATTGTCCGGAGTGGTTCTACACCCCCCCCCCCCCCACACTCGCCGCACACAGGTTCGGACCCTAACTTTTGCTGGACAATTTTTTTTGAGTTGTTGGAAAATTCAAAGATTTGTTCTAAGATTGTCCGTAGTGGTTCTACATCCCCTCCCTCCTCCACTCGCCGCACACAGGTTCGGACCAAAACTTTTGCTGGACAATTTTTTTGAGTTGTTAGAAAATTCGAAGGGATTGTCCTAAGATTGTCCGTTGTGGTTCTCCCCCCTCCTACACTCGCCGCACACAGGTTCGTACCCTACCTTTTGCTGGACAATTTTTTTTGAGTTGTTCGAAAATTCGAAGGGATTGTCCTAAGATTGTCCGTAGTGGTTCTCCCCCCCCTCCTACACTCGCCGCACACAGGTTCGGACCCAAACTTTTGCTGGACAGTTTTTTTTTAGATGTTGGAAAACTCGAAGGGTTTGAGATTGTCTGTAGTGCCCCCCCCCACCCGCCGCATACAGGTTCGAACTTGAACTTTTGCTGTAAAATTTTTTTTGAGATGGTGAAAAATTCGAAGGGATTGTTCTAAGATTGTCTGTAGGGGTTCTACACCCCCTCACTCGCCGCACACAGGTTCGGACTCTCACTTTTGCTGGACAATTTTTTCTGAGGTGGTGGAATATTCGAAGGGTTTGTCCCGTATAAGATCGTATGTAGTGGTCCTAACCCCTACCCACTCGCCGCATCCAGGTTCGGACCCGGTTTTTTGCTGGACACATTATTTTTGAGATGGTGGAAATGGAATTTAACTTATGAGGACCAAATTTGCTCAAGGTGCGCCTTCTCTGACACTGTAGTGTCAGAACTATCTGCTTGTTTTTAAAATGACATCGATACATCACAATCCTTCAACCACAACTGCATTTGGTACGTCTTCTTTTCGAGCCAATTCAACCCTTTCAGTACATCATAAAGAGAATCCAATCAAACAAATGTACTACATTTAAAGAATGAAAAAGATATTTCATGTCACGCCCCCCCCCCCCCCCCCGCAATTTTATGAGACTCCCAAGTTAAAAATCGTTCAAATATGGGGACGTGAATGAAAGGGTTAATTTGTACGCCACTGCACTATTTCTTTAATGAAATTATATTAAAAAGTGATTGTTAATAAAAATCAAACGTTAAATTCTTACTATGAATATCTACAAAATAAAAATTATAAAGCCTTAACAAAAAGTATGGTTAAAAATGGCAAAAAATCAGAAAGTAAACTTCTCATCAATTTATAATTTGTAAATTTTCAAAACCAATTTTAATCGCAGAAAAACACTTTAAACAATAGCAACATAGGCCAAGAAATGTCACCGGATAGTTTTAATTAACCCTTTATGGACCAAGCCTGAGTACACTCCTTTTTCTCCTCTAGACTATTTCACTTCTCGATGAAGTATTAAAACATGAGATTTCAGCTGGTGCCTTCAATCCGTCATATAGGCAATTCCAACTCCTTTGAGTACGAACAGTTAACTACCTTTCCCATATAAACGGTGTCATGCTTGTGAACTAACCTGGTCTTTGAAGAGTTAAGTTTGAAAGGTATAAAACGATGATTTTGGATGACTTCTTCCCACTGATTTACGGCCACTTTTTTTTCCAATTTCAGACCACATTGCACAATACGCCGAAATCAGTGAACAAAACTACTGCGGCAACAGTTTGTTCATCAGATTCATTCAGAGCCCGCGGTGATATTTCAGTTTTTATCAATGACCTGACAACAGCGGACGCACTATTAATGGTTCTGCTCGCTTTTGTTTTCTGGGGGCAGATCGTTTTCGCCGGCATTTCACATCAGAGAAAGGAGAAGGAGAAGGAGGGGAGAGCACAGGAAAGAGGTGCACGACCGCAGATGAGGAGGGAAGAATCCATTTCTAGTTTTCGTTTCCGACGGAGAGAGAGAGGGAGCGGACAGGAAATAATGTGTTTGTCTACTCGGCCCATTTCGGGGAGTTCCGATTCGATTTCAGGAAACTCGCCTCCTTTGCGAGCATTGATACAACTCCAAAACTCTTTGTGGGCAGGGGGAATAAAATAGATAAATCCTTTTATCCTCTGGATGGATTCTTTTATAGCCCCACACCTTCAAAAAATGGAGGGACGTTAAAATTATTCTGTGAGTGGTGGTCGCTAGCCCAAGGGCAAATACAAAATTACCGGCTTTAGGTCAAAGAGTTTGGAGCTACAAAGGCGTGAGATAATATCTCGTTAAATGCAACCTCCACAAAATTTATAAATTGGAAGGAACTCGCGCAGATTCTCCTGTGCAGCTCCGCTCTCACATTTCTACTGTTAGCCACTGGCGGCTCGTGGAGGTGAGGCGACGAAAATGAGAGGTGCACAGGATTTTTTTTAAAACGCTCGCTACACATAAACTTTTTTGAAAATTTGATGTTTCATTCATACTTTTTGGAGTATTGAAACAAAGGATGGTGGAATAATAACCATTTCAACCTTTATATTATGTTATTTTTTTAACTTTTTTTCTTTTTCCAACTTCAAAAAATGTGAGGCGATGGCTCACTGATGTCGCCTCACTTGCCTCACCTGGCGAGCCGCCACTGCGTTAGCTATACCCTCCTCAACGGGGCGCAATACTATTGGGCGTCTCGCCCAAAATTAGGGTACTTTTGGGCGAGAAACAGCAGGTCTTTTGGGCGAGGGAAAAAGTAAGCCAAAAGTAGGGGAAGGTGAATATTCGGGTGGTCTTTTGGGCGAGTGAAAAATCATAAATAAACTCAGTGCTTTCGAACGCGGATGGTTGATCTTCATTCAATGATTCACGTCGTATAGTTTTACTCGGTTTCTAATTTACGCACTCTGTTGCTTTTCTTTTTACTTGTTGTTTTTGCACATCAGCATCCTAATAAGATTCGTGATTGTGCACTCGATTATTAGTCTCAATAACACGTTGCGCGGTATTAACTACGACACTAACGGGACATTTTTTGTTCGCAACGCAATAACGCAATAACGGCTAACTCAACGCAATAACGGCTCGGCAAAAAACATAGGGGCGTTATACGTCCTCAAGACGTCCGGAGGACATTCTAAGGAAATTTTGAAAAAGACTAGAGGTGTTCTGAAACGCCTTCTTTTGACCTCAATAAGGTGATCAGCGAAAAAAAAAAAATATTAAGTCCTAATCGCAATTTTTTGCCGGATCGGAGCAAAGGGGGTCAGGGAGTCACATGACAAGCGAGAGAGCTATAGGCGATTGAGATTATGCACAAAACGTATATATTTTTGAGAAAACGTGAGGAAAAGAAAGTTTCCTTGACGCACTCATTAAACCAATCTACTTCAACACTCCAACTGATTTTTTAAGTGGGACCATCCCACTATAGCGGATCTAGGAATTTGTTTAGAGAACTCTCTTTCCTCACTCATTTAAACAAAGGTATTAGAAAAGGATACATGATGGAGTACACACTTAATTTGTGCTACTATCTCGATCTTAATTTAATCGTATGTACGTTCCAAATGAGCAAAAAGAAGGGAAGATGAATTTCAAAATTCGCTAGTGGACCCCCATGGTATACAGTTTGCGTCACGTCTTCATTATCCCTGCACTTTTCAATCAGGATTTTATTAGGTTATAACGAGTGACATTGGCGCAGCTAAGGAGGGGTCCAGGGGGTCTGGACCCCCCCCCCCCCTCCTTTCGACACCAAATTTTTT
>VMOF01000369.1:27232801-27300301 GCA_011764245.1 Trialeurodes vaporariorum | reverse complement strand
GTCAAATGCCAGAGTTAAGAGAATCAAACACAGCCAATCAGTAAGCTTTGCCGATTATTGTTAACTCTCACCGTTGAGCGACTCTTTTCATTCTCACTTAACACTTAGAAAAAATTTCCGGTTAGTTCAACCGGGCATCTTTTAAATCCTTGCTTAGTCGGAGTTCCTGTTATTTCATCAGGAAATACTGTCATTTCAACAGGAATCCCTGTTATTTCAACAGGAATTCCTGTTACTTGACCGGAATTCCTGTTGAAGTGACAGGAATTCCTGTTGAAAAAACAGAAATTACTGTTGAAATATCAGGGATTACTGTTGAAATAATCGGAATCCCTGTTGAAACAACATGAATTTATTGTTAAAATAACAGAAATTCCGGTTAAGTAAGTATTAACAAGACGTCTGGTTGCAACAACAGGAATTTTTCTAAGAGCACGAGATTGTTACAAATTACAAGGTGCGGGTGCTGCATCGGTGTAATCCATCGTTGCCGAAATTATATAGTGCAGGCATGATTAATTAAAGATGCAAACAATCTACAACCGAGCCGAATAATAAAATTTGCTTCTCGTCCTGAATTCAATGCACGATGATCACAATTTCAGGAATGCGTTTAAGTGTGCAAGGCTGACAAGTTTCAACAACACCCGGCGCAGCGTACAGATACTTTCGCTTATCACGCAGCAAGAAGAAGTGCATGCTTGTTTTATTCCCCGAATTCTTCATACTGCGCACGAATATTACACCTTTACAAAAGGTCCCCCCCCCCCCCCCCCATCAAAAAGGATTCTCCTTAAAGTGGCGCGCTTCTCCTGATTAGCAAAAGTTCACAGAGCTTGCCACGTTTAGTTCATGCGCTTATTTAATGTTATTTCTCAATTCGCCGATGATTCCACCGGTTGTCTAAAAATTCCAACGTTTTGTTCATTTTCGGTTTTTTTCATTACGTTCATAGTATTTTTTCGTGTTTTCAGTTCTCAAATTGAGTTTTTTTTTTAGAAAAAAACCTAAAAATTTCAAATAATTCTAGGCATATAAGGGCTAAAGTGAAACCGAATGGAAAAAGGGTTTGAGTCACAGTCTGGCATCCAGGCTACTCGCTGCGCCTTGAGACTTGAGCCAGGCGGGTAAGTTTTTTTCGTTATCAGCCAATTACTCGTAGATGCGCTGAATTATTCATTCTCAAGTTCTGAGAACAAGTAATTACTTTTGTCACCTGTTTACCGATTTAAATGCATTCATTTCGAAATTTCCGAGTCTCTTTCCTTTACGAACCGCGAGCGAGTGCGTTTGCGTTTTCAAACGTTTTCGGTTCCTCCGCGCGATATCCATTCCGCCGGTGTTGCCGTTTCCGTGATTTTTTGGAATTTACTGATTTTGCGTCGCCATCGTATTACGCGTCACATGATTGAAATTGGTTCATTATTTATGCTGATGTAAATCCATTTCCTCTCAATCCATTTCAATTTTTCGGCTCCTTCTCACTTGCACGGGGGAAAAAAAACTACGGTGAAAATAACCATAGGGATACCTGATTTTGGAACCTGCTAGATATTATGGTAGTGTTAACCAGAAGTATACTATGTTTGACTAGGTACTAGGTGATGTTACCTGGATTGCATGTCAAATTTACTCAAAGTATCGGAAAATGTACCATACTTATGGTCAAGTTTACCATCTGGCAGGTGCCAAAATCAGGTATCCGTATGGTTATTTTCACTAATCTTTTTTTCCGTGTGGATGATTGGTGAGCACTTACGACCATTTAAAACCCCCAAGTAAGTGCTCACCAGCCAACATCTTTGGGAGGCGTTGCGTTGGGACGAAACAACATGTGGGTCCTAATGTGTGCGGAAAAAAATAATTGATGAAATCTATCATACAAATATACTTGAGGTTGGTGATTTTGGCCTCAATAAAATAGTAAAGGTAAATTTTACTAGAAAATTTCTCAAACTTCAATGAACGATTGAGTCAATTTGTTTATTCGTAATAAACGTTTTCGTAGATTTTAACTATTAGGAAGTTAATAGCCGGACGTCTTGTGGAAGTTACATTACCATAATTTTTGGCTGAGGCCAAAATGAACCGCAAGTATAGTAAATTTCATAGACACACATACAGTATAATAAGCAGCGAGCAATAACTATGGAGAGGTCTCAACATAAGACGATGCGAGTCAGGCTAGACGGTTTATTTGCCTCGTTTGCTTAATTTTTAACTTTAAATCAAAAAGTATAATTAGTTCAGTCGCAACTGGTTTTTAAGAATTTCAATACAACTATATCCATCAGGTGAGAAAATTTTACTTGTTTCTGTCTAATCAGTTTATTTATCGGATTAATCTTTCGAAAAGAAACCGTTTACATTATTTTTGTGTCCAGATAGCAAGGTACTCTAAAATACTTTCATCTTCAATCCAAACCACTTTCAAATGGATCAGTCCAGAAACTTTAAATTTAAGGTTTTTAACGAATAACATGCAAATAAACCGAGCCGTCCGTTAGAGATTTCCATCAGTGGCGTAGCGTGCAATTTGGCAGCGTGGTACTAATTCCATTTGAACCCATGTAAAGGGTCGAATACGAAGGTGTTCACCGAACACCCAATGTTTCGATCTTTTTCATGAGTTTAAATGGACGAACTGCAACGTTGCCAAATTGCACGCGCAACCCACTGATTTCCATCATAGCTGCCTCCTCCGCAGTCCGCATTGACTTCAAAATTACGTTACATAGAGCCCATCTATGGTTATATAGCACAGAACAAATTCTGCATAATCTGCCTGAAACCCTTAAAAATCTGCACGGTCATCCGGTGATAGATCTGCGAAAATATCCCGCAATTTGGCAACTCTGCGATGATAGAGGATAGATGGAGGAGCCGTGTTGCCATTTTTTCGTTGTTTCCTCCAATTTGTCCTAGTGCAACTAAATGTAAAATTGTCGAATTTGATGCCAAATTAGGCAACACTGGAAGGAGCCCGCGGTTAAAGATATAAATAAGCGTCTTGCGAATAGTGATAAACGGCGGAGGAGCGAAAACAGAAGAGACAAAGACCGAGGGGTGAGGGTGCATATACATACAAGAGTCAAGACAACCGTTAAAAGTTGCGATTGATAAAAGATTTCGCGCAAAAGACATCCAGTTCTCAAAAGCACTCGTCGTTTAACTTTTGGCACTTAAAAGGCTCTCAAGCGAAGGAAGTAGGTTGATGATTGCCATTTAATTATGGGATCTTCATTCCCCCCTCCATTCCTAGATTCCTCGCATCTCTTTTCTTTTGTACTATTTTGTGATTCGATACAAAGGTTTTCGACTCAAATGTATTTGATTTGTTCCGCTGTTTTATGTATCTTCAAACTACTCTTTTCTATTTTATTCTTTTCCCGCTCATTATTCAACGATCAACGATGATAAGTGTTGCCATGTATACGGCTTCAAGAAGTACGTTTGTATTTCCCTTGGGAATAAATGTAAATATACGGAGTTTCACGGAGATCCTCCAAAACAAGGTAGGATAAGATTTAATTGCTATAAGTAACGATGATAAGAATAATATTTAATGAAAGATAAAGACAAGATTTAATAACATAAGAACCAATGATAAGAATCAGATGTTATGAGAGATAATAATAACTTATTTTAGTTAAGATTTAATGTCCACATAAATCAATGTAAAAATAAACGTACCTAGAATTAGGTACGTTTAAAACGGATTATTTCAAAGATTCCGAGAACACAAAGAATGAAAACTGACAAGTGTCCGCGGTTGCCACCTAGCTGCTTTGCGGAATGCTGAGGGTTTTAGACTTGGCCTGGTGGCTACCGCCACTTATGATATAGGATAACATTTGATTCCGTGAGAATCAATGATGAGAATAAGATTTAATTCCCTTATCTATGTAAATAATCAGATAATTTTGAAATTGTTTTAAAGTCGTCATAATTTGTTTGCGTAAAAGAATCCAATTTGACTGCTGAGTCTTTCTTACAAGCATTCACCAAATTTCATCGAACCAATTTTTTGCAGAGATGTGAGCATTTTTTGTCCTGTCTCATTCTTCGCTCGATTTTAAATTGTCGCCAGTTGATAACCACAACACAAAACGTTTCTTCAAATTTCGGTTAGCACTTCCGGAAAATATATCGCAAAAACTTTGAATTTAAGAAAAAATTGATTTCCGAGAAGTGGTTTGTTCCGAAATTTGATGTTCAATTTTTTGGACAGAAATTAAAACGTCCACGATTTTGGAAATAGGCTCTTGCCATGTTTCATTGTGCTTTGAAAGTACAATTTTGCCACAGAGCCCTAGGATTTTTGTCGACCCGGTCTCTGCACATAAAATTATGTCTGTCAATTCTTGGAAAGACGTAAGGTGATCTTAAATAATAAAAAAAGCTTTCTACATTCTGTTTCCATCAGATCTTTATAGTTTTTCCCAGGACCGCGAAAAGTTTGGTTTGAATTTCACATAGAAGAGATAAAAGTCTTGAGCGTTCATAGATCGGAATCAATTTTCTTTTCACAACAGTTTTCTTCAATCAGTATTACTCGGATAACATGCTGATGCAATAAATTCTATTCAATACAAATATATATGAGGCCAATTTTTTTGTTTCTTCATTTCAGACGTGATACACCTTTACCTTTGATCCTGCAAATCTCCACGCTCATGAATATTAAAGATAAGAACTACAAACAATACAGATAAAATATAAAACTTTTGTTGCGTAAGTTTGAATAAATAATCACCGGTCAAATAAATTGTAAATCCATGCTCCTTACTAGCCAACTTTCCGATTCCCTTGGATAAGAAAGGTTTTGGGGTTTGGAAAAGGGCTTCATTCTCCTTTCCTATAAGATATCCTAATCTAATGCCAACTTGATCTAATGCCTAATGCCTTTATCTAATGCCTTGCTTGTGTGCTAACATAAAACGTGTACAGAAATATTATGGTCAAATAGAGGGCTCAGCCAAATGGATACATAATTATTAACCAAAAGGCTTTCGCTTTGAAACCTACAGTCAGTGTGGTTAAGGAAAAAATAGTCTATCATTTCATGATATTCCCACGTTTCCAATGATTTTCTAATTACACATACAGTCCAAATAGTTTGCAAAATACGTAGATTGTCTTACAGGAAATTTGACGACTTTTGAAGCTAAAAATCTCAAAGAAAGTGATGGATAAAATGAAAGAAAGAAATCTAATTGAATCAAAATTTTAATGGTTTTGACAACAAATTAATTTGAAAGCTTAGTGAATTTCAATCATAGTTTGCCCATTCTGCCATGATAGAGCTCTTTCTAGTATATCGATAACCGTTTTGCTCTAAAAATATGATTGGTCGGAGGAATACAGGTTACAGTAAAATCTCTATAGCTGTACTTGAAAAGTTAAATTTATACTTTGGTTGCCAGTTTTAATCTTGTTCAAGCAATTATTTGGTTTTATTGTTTAGATTCCCTAAAAACAGTGCTTGTGTGCGGACTGACAGTACAAAATAGTAGCCAGACATTGTTTGACGGTGAGAGGAATGTCAGAGGGGGAAAAATATTCAACCCTTGCGGTTGGAAAAGCTGTTAGCCACGGTTTTACGTTGATAACCATTTTGCTCTCAAAATATGATTGAGTAAAATCTCTTTATTTGAACAGCTTCGATTACAAGTTTTGATCTTGATTAGGATATTTAACCTATTGGGAGTATTGTTTGGATTTCCTGAAAACAGCTCCTGCATGTAGAAAGTATGAAAAAGTATCCAGAAAAAAATATCAGAGGAAAAAATTGTCTACCCATGCGGTTAGACATGGTTTCATGTTGATAACAGTTTTGTTCTCCAAATAGAAATGGTTTGGAGAGATGCAGAGTTCAGAAGCTTGCAACAACGGAAATAATCGCACATCTATGACAAGATTTTTTTTTTTTTTTTTTTTCATTTTATTTTTAGCTTTAAATCCTGGGACCATATATTTCCGATTGTCAATGGCGGATATAATGCATTTACTATAGCGAAATATCAATGAATAACCGGTCGAGAGCGTGGAAGAGGATAGAGGACCTACTAGAACAGAAACTGCATTATTTACTTCCGCCGCTTATCGCGGTTCTGCACCGTATAACCCCTTTTTTCCGCCGTTAAATTGAATTTTCAACGAAACATGCCGCTTGATCGAAGCAGAGAGTTCATTTATTCCGAAAATTCTAGATTTTCACGACGATACAGTCGACCCCTGTCTGCATTAATTTATTTGCAACTGTTTGCTCGGGACTCAGGTCAAAAGTACTTACTACACGAGCAGTGTTGTCAAAACGACAGAAAAGTGGCGATCCGTAGAGGGGGGGGAGGAGGCTAGGGGCTCAAGCTCCCCACCCCACCTTTCTTTTTTGGAAAAGGGAGGAAAAAAGATCGTAACACATTAAGCCCTCTACTTTAACATGAAGAAGGACACAAGAAAAGTGAGAAGCCCAAAAAAGAGAGAGAGAAAAAAAATCCTCAAACTTTTTCGAGCCCCCCTCTCCCCCCCCACCACTTTTGGACCCATATTGGTTATCAAATACTCAAAACTGTCCGATAACCAATTATGTAAATTTTGAATTTTGATTAGACTTGGCAGCCACGTGACTCGTCTCCGCACCAATCACTGTATTCCATTCATATCTATAGTCAATTTAAAAGTCGGGTATTTTAATGATCCAACTCCCCGTGAGTTAAAACCAATGATTCTCTTCCAATGTGGAAAAAACATCATTCCTCTGAAACAAGCTCTGGGCCCTCGTACTTACATCATCGACCGTCCATGCATCTATAGACAAAGACAGATCCAGGAATTGGGCTTTCTCTCTCTCTTCGCCACTTTGAAATCAGTGCGCAAGAGATGAGCGACGAACGAACCTCCCCCCTTCACCGCTCTTGCTGCACTGACTCGTCAACTGATACGGTGAGACTCTGCCGAGCGTAGAGTGGAGGGGAGGGGCAGATCAGAGAATCCAGCTCAGGCGATGGCGCGGAGCATCTCGTCACCTCGCTGTCCGTGCGTCGCGTCGTGCGAAAATGAGTTTTCACTCTTATTTTAAAATTCAATTTGCGGCGCTCACAGACAACTTTTTAGAAAACTAATTCGACAGATTTTTTCTAAATACCCTAAGGAATCATCGTGTCAAATTTGAGGGAAATCGCTTCGGCCAATTTTCGGGAAATAGAAAAACATTTTGGAGGGACGTCAGCTTTATATATGTACAGGGTGTACCAGACCACCCGGATAGGTACTTTTTCTCGAAAACGGCTGGGCGTAGAGAGCTGAAACACAAAAGTCTGATAGGGAATTGACCCCAAAGAATTCAATGAAATTATTTTCAAAGCCCCCCGAGGCCCCCCTGGGGGGTTTTGGGGGGGTTCAAAACACATTTTGTCCATTTTCGGCGGGTAAAAGCCTATAAAAGGTACTAAAATAAGTTCAGATCCTGAAAGAGCAACTCATTGCCGACATTTTTGTTCCAGTAAATTTTTCCAGAAAACCCCAATTTTTGGGGTTATGGGCCCTTTTGGGGGGAAATTTTCATTCGGCCACTGTGACCACACTATTCAATATTTTTACAAAAACTAAAAACCACCTGAAAGAAGAGATCAAGACCTTCCGATTGATGTGCCACATAATACCTAAAAGTGGAAAATTAAGGCCCCCACTTAGATTCCAAAATTTGGGGGTCTTTGGGCCCCCCCACGCAAAAAAAGTCAAATAGCAAGGTATGGCTTGTGATACATCGATCGAAAGCCCTCAAAGAGTAGAATAAGATGGCGCAATCCAAAATCGTCTACAATCATTACTTTCAAAATGGCGGCCATTTGAAAATTATGGGTGTTCAAAGGTAAGTCCTGGGAAAAAAGTCCAAGGTTGAACGATACATGGCTTGAAAGGCCTTAAAAAAAGCAAACGAATGGCGCAAACCGCAAATCAATCCGCCTCTTCAATCAAAAGTTATGGCCGATTGAAATTTAAGCAGCCTTAAATAGGCCTTATTGAGCCCTTTAAGTTTCAATTGGCTATAACTTTTGATTGAAGAGGCGGATTGATTTGCGGTTTGCGCCATTCGTTTGCTTTTTTTGAGGCCTTTCAAGCCATGTATCGTTCAACCTTGGACTCTTTTCCCAGGACTTACCTTTGAACACCCATAATTTTCAAATGGCCGCCATTTTGAAAGTAATGATTGTAGACGATTTTGGATTGCGCCATCTTATTCTACTCTTTGAGGGCTTTCGATCGATGTATCACAAGCCATACCTTGCTATTTGACTTTTTTTGCGTGGGGGGGCCCAAAGACCCCCAAATTAGGTATTATGTGGCACATCAATCGGAAGGTCTTGATCTCTTCTTTCAGGTGGTTTTTAGTTTTTGTAAAAATATTGAATAGTGTGGTCACAGTGGCCGAATGAAAATTTCCCCCCAAAAGGGCCCATAACCCCAAAAATTGGGGTTTTCTGGAAAAATTTACTGGAACAAAAATGTCGGCAATGAGTTGCTCTTTCAGGATCTGAACTTATTTTAGTACCTTTTATAGGCTTTTACCCGCCGAAAATGGACAAAATGTGTTTTGAACCCCCCCAAAACCCCCCAGGGGGACCTCGGGGGGCTTTGAAAATAATTTCATTGAATTCTTTGGGGTCAATTCCCTATCAGACTTTTGTGTTTCAGCTCTCTACGCCCAGCCGTTTTCGAGAAAAAGTACCTATCCGGGTGGTCTGGTACACCCTGTATACAGGGTGTACCAGAGAAGCGAGTGCAAAGGCGACAATCCACGGTAAAAATAAATGCTCAATGCGCTAAGAACGTTTTCCCAACAAAAAAATAAAAAACAAAAAAAAAAAATTAAATCAAGAGCATACTGCAAAATATAAGGAACGTTATTCAACGATCCCGAGTAATGTAAGTAGAAATGAGAACAGTTTAAAGAAAATGAAAAGAGAAAAGAAGAAGAAAAGCAAACGAATGGTCAATGCGAAGAATGGGAGTGCGTCAGTTGAGAGATGAGCGGCCGTAAGGAGTGAGAGAGAAGGTGCGGTTGAGACGGGCGACCGACAAAGGTGAAGAAATGAAATTTTCGGAGGAAGAACGAAATAATCAGTGCGCAAGATAAGAGATTGGCGAAACGACCCTCCCCGCTTCACTTCTCTCGCTGCACTGACTGACGGGGCAAGGTATATGGAGAACAGGTATGGACAACACTCTGAGGTTGGCTCTGATTGGTTGTGAAAAAAGCGACTCCGCCGCCATTTTTCTGACCGCGCGATTCAAATTTGGATTTCACATCTTGAAAAAGCAAATGAACAACGTAATTGATGATGTTAATCCATTCTATAGTCACAACATTAACATTTAAAGATAAAGTTTACATTTCATTGTTCAAATTAATAAAGTATTTCTTCAGATAAACTTCTTCTTCAAACCTAACCACAAACAACAATGCAAGATACACGGTGTATATAGGAGACAAGATGGCGGCGAAGTCGCTTTTTCCCAAGTGGCCACGCCCCCTGAGTCGAGTGTTGTCCATACCTGTTCTCCATATACCTTGCTGACGGGGAGGAGGTGAGGTGCGACGTGAGACTCGGCCGAGCGTAGCGGTGGAGGGGTGGGGGAAGAGCACAGAATCCAGCTCAGGCGGTGGCGCGTTGCATCTCGTCACCTCGCTGTCCGTGCGTCGTGCGAAAATGAGTTTTCACTCTTATTTTAAAATTCATTTTGCGGCGCTCACAGACGACTTTTTCATAAACTGTTCGGACAGATTTTTTCTAAATACCCTAAGGAATCATCGTGTCAAATTTGAGGGAAATCGCTTCGGCCAATTTTCGGGAAATAGAAAAAACATTTAGGAGGGACGACAGCTTTATATATATAACTAGCCGTTCCAAGCACCCTACGGGCGCCCTCCACAGCCAGAATTCTGGGGTTACGGGCTAGTTGGTAGTTGGTAAAAAATGATAAAATGAAACGGAGTATTGGTGCTGAGAATTAAAGAGATGAAAATGTAAGAATGTGAGCGCAAAGCGCTTGCACTTTCCTGTATTAAATAGATAAAAATATATCGTCGTTCAGTGCGTAGAAAGAACCAATAAGACGCTCAGGATACAAAAAAAAGCGTTGAAAATCGCAGAGGAAATAAAAGATAAGCGAGTGCTTAAAGGTTAAATATATATGCGCGGGGCGCAAAGAATGGTTCTTTACTGTGAAATTATAATAAAAGCAGACTGCAAAGTATTACACCTGTTAAAATATACGAAAAATTAAAACGGAGAATTGATTCTGAGAAAGAGACGAAAGTGTAAGAATGTGAGCGCAAAGCGCTTTCACTTTCCTGTATTAAATAAATAAAAATATATATCGTCGCGCAGTGCGGAGAAAGAACCAATAAGACGCTCAGGATTAAAAAAAAAAAAACGTTGAAGATCGAAGAGGAAAATAAAAGATAAGCGAGTGCTTAAAGGTTAAATATATATGCGCGGGGCACAAAGAATAGTTCTTTACTGTGAAATTATAATAAAAGCAGACTGCAAAGTATTACACCTGTTAAAATATACGAAAAATTAAAACGGAGAATTGATTCTGAGAAAGAGACGAAAGTGTAAGAATGTGAGCGCAAAGCGCTTTCACTTTCCTGTATTAAATAAATAAAAATATGTCGTCGCGCAATGCGTAGAAAGAACCAATAAGACGCTCAGGATACCAAAAAAAAGGCGTTGAAAATCGAAGAGGAATTAAAAGATCGAGTGCTTAAAGACTAAATTTATATGCGCTGGGCGCGAAGAATGGTTTACTTTAAAGTGAAATTATAAAAGAAGCAGACTGCAAAGTTTTAAACCTGTTAAAATATACGAAAAAAAAAAAAATAAAACGGAAAATTAATGCTGAGAAAGAGATGAAAGTTTAAGAATATGAGCGCAAAGCGCTTGCACTTTCCTGTATTAAATTAATAAAAATATATCGCCGCGAAATACGTAAAAAGAGCCAATAAGACGCTCAGGATACCAAAAAAAAAAAAAAAAAAAAAAAAAAAAAAAAGCGTTGAAAATCGAAGAAGAATTAAAAGAGAAGCAAGTGCAAAGGCGACAATCCACGGTAAAAATAAATGCTCAATGCGCTAAGAACGTTTTCCCAACAAAAAAATAATAATAAAAAAAAAAAAAAAATTAAATCAAGAGCATACTGCAAAATATAAGGAACGTTATTCAACGATCCCGAGTAATGTAAGTAGAAATGAGAACAGTTTAAAGAAAATGAAAAGAGAAAAGAAGAAGAAAAGCAAACGAATGGTCAATGCGAAGAATGGGAGTGCGTCAGTTGAGAGATGAGCGGCCGTAAGGAGTGAGAGAGAAGGTGCGGTTGAGACGGGCGACCGACAAAGGTATATGGAAGAACAGGTATGGACAGGAGGCGGAGTTTAAGGGGCTTTCGAGTTTTCCCGCCAAATGATGACGACACACTTGCTTTAGCGATGACGTAGCCGTCACCTACTGCAGTAGCAAGAGATGGGGGTAGGCGAATTTTATCGCGACCGTCTAGAACATCTGTGACGTAGCCGTCACCTACTGAGATAGGCTCCGCCTCCTGTCCATACCTGTTCTTCCATATACCTTGTGTCGGACGGGGAGGAGGTGAGGTGCGACGCACTGTGTGGGATTTGACCGATCTAGGTGGAAAAAAGTCTAGCCAATGATTTTTCACGGTAATTTGTGTTATCCGGGGGTTTTGAGGGTCGCTGATCACGAATCTGATGTTAGTTTTTATAAAATCTCAAGTCTTATACTCTAAATTGTCAAAAAAATTAAAAAAAAAATTGTCGAAATGTTTAAATAGAATATTAAGGAAGGTTCAAGATATCTTACTTGTTGGAACCTTTTTTACGGGAAAATGGCTCTTTGTAATGTTATTTATAGGCTTAAGACTCCTGACCGAAAAGAAGGGGGGGTTGTATACATATTTTTTTTTTTTTTTTTTTTTTTTTTTTTTTTTTTTTTTTTTTTTTTAAAAAAGAGAAGCTGAGACACTGAAAGTAGTAAAACTGTGTTGCTCTATGTAAACCTGTATTAAACAATCGACACTTGAAAGAGCATCTAGCCCCTCCAAGAATCAATTTTTTAACACAGGTTTAAAATAGAGGGATCACAGAGTTGCTAAATCGCTGGATCCATCCTTGAATGCAAAATGACGTAATAGAGAACTTTGTCCCTTTCATAAAATGGAAAAAAGATTGCATATTAAAGAACATTTTCTGTATTTAAGTTTCAAAGTTTCAGTCAAAAATAAAAAATGGGCATTCCTGCAAAAAGTAAATGATGGAATAGAAGGCAGACTAGAAATTGGAAAAATATAAAAATAAGGAAAAAAATGAGTTAAGTAAACAGCATTCAAATGTAAATCAAAAATTGTAAAAAAATACAAAACATTGTTTCAAAAAGTAAAGAAACGAAATATATGGACGCAACAATTCTAGGAAAGGCAGAAAAATATCACAGAGTCTGGAAAATGCGCTGTGTAAAAAGGAAACACAGACTAGAAATTGGAAAAATATAAAAATAAGGAAAAACATTAATTAAGTAAAACAGCATTCAAATATAAATCAAAAATTGTAAAAAAATACAAAACATTGTTTCAAAAAGTAAAGAAACGAAATAGATAAACGCAACAATTCTAGGAACAAAGAAAAATATCACATAGTCAGGAAAATGCTCTGTGTAAAAAGGAGAAAAATCAATGGACGCAATATCAGAGGAACAAAGTAAAAAATAACAAAAATGTGAACGAATCAGGTTCAGGTACTGAGGTACTCTCTACCACAGCAAAAAATATCACAAAATTACGAATATGCATCGTAAATCAACGGACTGCAATTAATTATCGATGGGAGGGGGGAAGGCTATCACTATGCGTTAAAACGAGTCTATTTAGATCCAACAAAATACATAAAAAAAAGAATTTAAGGCTCTGCAGGAAGCAAAAATCTCAAAGCTTCGGAGGTCAGGTGCAGGGATGACATTTTTTCTGGTAACGGACGTATGCTATTTATCACTGGGTCGGAAGAAACTAAAAGCATTTTCAGCAAATCGTAGTTGGTTATTTCCCGAGACATCTTCCTCGTGTTGTGCTCCCTGAAGCGCCTAAGGTCTTTATTGCGAGCTTCTTGTGCCTCTTCTGAAAACACACCAATGGGGAGTATAGCGGCCTCTATTACGTCAGCACCATGAATAAAAAGCTTGTGGATACTCGCAGGCATATAAAACCATCCATACAAATTCACATATAAGTCAAAAGTTTCCTCCAGGTAGCCTCGGAAGGCAGCGATGTCAATTTTGTGTCCACTGCAGATGACTTGCAAAATGGTGTGCATCCTCCGAAGTAAGTCGCTGTCCAGTCCAGTGATTTGCGAAACTAAAAGAGATTCAGAAGACTTTTGGAAGAAGGTTCGAGCTGAATTGCCATCGTTTGAAGTACCGCTTCCCTGCTTCACAATGTGCACTCGCAGCCCGAATTCCGAGTACAGGCCATCTCCTACTTTCTGCTTCTGCGCCGCCATGATTTTTTTATCATTTGCCTCTCGCACACTCCACTTTTTCACACCGAGGCGATATGACACTGCAAGCATCCACTCCAAGGACCGAATCCATAAATGTAGAGACGAGAGGCCGAACTCATAAACAACAGCATCTCGGGGCAGCCTAAGCAATACCTCCAACTTGTTCATTTTGCTAGGAGTAGCTTTACAGATGGGACAATTTTGAGACGGGACACCAGTCAGATGGGACACAATTTTTCCATCCACCATGGTTAATTTAAAAATATGATTAATGACAATATCGAGATCATTAATGGAAGTTCTAGTCGGCTCAAGTCGTTCTATCTCCTCTCGGAATTTTCCCACTTTTTCTTCGATAAATTCAGGAGTTTCTTTTTCAAAATAAAATCCGAGAGGTCGACAGTAGCGGGTAGAATTTGGCCTAGGATTGTTCCAGATGACAATTTTTTTCTTATCGTTTTCTAAGAATCCGTATAATTGCAATGGTACGAAAGTAAAAAGAACAAGGGTCGAGTCTTCGGATTTTTTCTGGGGGGAGGGATCTTCAAGTTTCGCTTCTTCATTTTCAGATAACTCGCTCTCTTCCGGCTCATCCACTTCACCCTCTTCCACATCCACCTCCTCAACATTCTGGTTACTTTGAAATTTTTGCTTGTAGTTGCTGTGACCAGAACTTCCATCCACTCCCCATTTGAAAATAATTGTATAATTTGAGCATGACTGAAGCTGCTCAGATGAAAAAACTTCTTTTTGACACTCAACTAAGCGCTCGACCGTGAGGTTAACGATGCTCTGTAAAGAGATGACGGCAGAAACATCGGTAACTCTGGTGGACTCACGATTTGGGTAGCATTGAGCCTTGGCAACTTTAATAGCATCATACGATGGATATAAATGGCACTGTCGAGCATTGGCTCCTGCACGTATTGTCTCGTATGTGTGCACCGACATTTTACCATCTACCATGAGCCCCAAAGCTTCGTTAGGTTTGTAGGGGGTAAAAGGCAACTCTGCACTATTTGAAGGAGATGGAGCCTCTGATAATTCGCCATCAGCATGAGCAGAGTTTCGCTTACCCTCAAGCCGTAGTTTTGATTGGGCCGCAAGCATCAATTCATTTGATGAATGGGCTTCAAGAAGTGGCTTTACGCAGCGTAGTTTAGTTTTTGAGGTTGTTGCCTCGTCAAACTTAAGCTTCGGACGACCCATCGACGCACGTGTCGAACTCGGAGGGCATTCTGTTGAAGAAAATTGCGACAAATCTATTGATTTTTTTAACCATTCTACATTTTTACTTACAAAACGAGACCGCGTTCTATTACTATCAACCCATTTTTCTGACAGGGTACGACAAATTCGCAATGAAAAATTATCGACTTTTTCCGCAACCTCAGGATCTGCTGAGTTTTGCAATTTTTCGCGTAAAAGCTTCCCAACTGCCTCTGTTTTTTCATTCTGCGATGCCTCAAACCAAGCATGAAAAAAGGCTCGGTGTTCCAAGCTGGTGTCATCTGCAAATCAAGTAAAATGGAAAAATAATTAAATTTGTTTTATTTTTTAAGAAGAAGCGACAAAGTAAAAAGTAGGTGGGAGAAGGGGCATTCTATTTCGTGCACTGGCGTATTCAACTTATTTTACTCTGTAAAAGTGTCAAAGCCGTATTTTTATCCAAAGCGTACTTGCTTTTTAAACTATTTTTGACTTATGGGGGGGGGAGAGTAGGCATATTAAAAATGCTAAAAGTTAAACAAATTCCTTAACATCGAGTGAATCAATTTCTCAAAAAATAATTCTTAGCAAAAAGAAAAAGTAAAAAAATTGGCGCAACCGGGATTCGAACGCAGAACCTTCTGCCCTAGTGTACGAGCGCGCAACCACAGCGCCACAGCTGAAGCATCTCTCACACTGTGTTGTTCCCGTATCAAACCAGTGCGAAACGAGGAGCCGCTGCACGTGGTCGAGAGGGCTGACTCAAACACTCCAACGTATTGACAGAAACGACACTCCTCACTTTTCAAATTGATCTAAATTTCGTGGTGGCGGCTTGTGGCAGCAACTGTTTACATGGATTTGTTCTCTGAAATATGGGCTTTCTCATGGTGTAAGCCAAAGTTCCGCCAAACGCCGCCAAATTTAGTTATTGTCCAACAAAGATCACGATTCATGTTAAAATAAGGTGTCGGAAAGCGTTTCATTCAAGGCTGAAAAAAAAAGTTATGAATTACGGAAAGTCAATTAAATTGTGTGAAAAATGATCAGCATACCTTCCTCTTGAACATCCATCCAAAGTTTTTTGCATTCCACAAAGAAAAACTCTTAAAATAACATTAATTCTAAGGTTACGTAAATAATGCGTGAGACTGTCGTAAACAAACTACGGCGGACGGTCAAAGTTCAAGCTTATTTGCACTTACCTGGTCGAAGAAAGTGTATTATGTAATACATATTCGTGATCAGCGTACTCTCACCTTTCATTTCCATCCAGTTTTACACCATTTCGTGGGACTTCATTTTTAGACTTTTTTCTAGCTGGATCGGTCATATCCCACACTGTGCGACGTGAGACTCGGCCGAGCGTAGCGGTGGAGGGGTGGGGGAAGAGCAGAGAATCCAGCTCAGGCGGTGGCGCGTTGCATCTCGTCACCTCGCTGTCCGTGCGTCGTGCGAAAATGAGTTTTCACTCTTATTTTAAAATTCATTTTGCGGCGCTCACAGACGACTTTTTCAAAAACTGTTCGGACAAATTTTTTCTAAATACCCTAAGGAATCATCGTGTCAAATTTGAGGGAAATCGCTTCGGCCAATTTTCGGGAAATAGAAAAAACATTTAGGAGGGACGACAGCTTTATATATATAACTAGTGGCCGGTGGCCGCTTCGCGGCCAAGCGTTCCGTTTCGCGTCTTGCGCGTGATTTTTGTTTTTTCGAGCTAAGACTTTGACTCGATATCATCCACTCCCTTATCATCCACTCCCTCACTCCGTTTGCTAATCACCCATCTAATCTTGCTCCGAAGAACGAAATGTAAAAACTTACTCTATCATTCCTGAAATACTGAAGTGTTATTTTCTCAGGTACACCAAAGGTTTAGAAAACAGGAGTCATTATTTGGAGGGGCATAAATTGCATAACCCCCGCCCAAACCCCTTTACATGAAATTTAAACATTTTTTAGGGGTAGTCGTTCTCAAGAGGGCCCGATCCAAAACCGCCAATTTTTTTTGGCGCTCATGGAGACGCCGAAACCCTCAGAATCGGCGCATTTGGATGCACCGTATTAGCGCATGTGGATTATACGATTTATAACTGTACAGAGAAAAGAAGGGAAGGAGAGAAAGAGATAGCGATAGTGAGAAACCTGCATTTACAAAATAAAATGAGAAGTCCGGGTTAAGCAGACAAACGCATGACCGAGATCGCACACCTACGATAACCTTTCGTTGAACTGACATGACAATAAGACATTGCGTTTCAGTGAATATCAAAAATCTATATATGAATGGAAGAGAAACTTTGCGCGGGAAAACTATGCCTTTTTCAAACAGCCCTTTATTAACGACAGTAATTTTTTGAAATAGGTTGGCTCGAAAATTCAGGCAAACTTCGTCTAAGATCTTAGGGTCATTCTTTTAGCGCTTTTTGACTACTGATTTTGCAGCAAATTGCCGTTTTTGGGCTACTTTTTCAAAAATTCCTTCGTGTATGTTTTAGCGCTTTTGGCTTATCTTTTTTGGGAATTGGCGCTTTTGAATGGTCGCCTCCCCCCCCCCCAAATGATGAAATTCCTATTTTTTTGAGTCTTTTTAGACACTTCACGAAGCTCAAGTTTGTATAACCAGTGAACAGTTACTGGCTGCCGATTTTAGCATACGACGCAACGGGTCCATTGGACCCAGTTCCAGCATCTAAGGGCATCTCAAGTTCACCATAGAGTTTTAGTGTGAAGTCAACAGTTAGCCAAAAATTGCATCACTAATGCACTCATCGGTTGCAATCGGTTGTGACAAAACTCGCATAGCGTTCCAAACTATCTCACCCAGCCACTCTCCCGTGACCTCCAATCCCCATGTGTATACCCATCTCTTTCTAGTGTCCTGATTTGTATACACAGGGTCTCGTATTACGGCATGTTAATAGCAAAATCGCATTAAAATTGAGGAACTCATTTCTGGCAAAAAATATTTCACAAAAGATGTCTCTACATACGTTTTTTAAAATTAGAGTATAGCAGTACAACATGGGGGTTACGTGAGAGCAAGAAAGACAGTCTATGTTTGGAACGCTCATCACCGGATGACGTCATCACCAAGTCATCACTAAAAGAACCATCTATTTTGAAATAAACGTCGCACTGGCCCACTAATATTACTGCACAGATTAAAAAATAACAGGTATACAATCAAATGAACCATAAAAACTACATACTCAAGGCTCAAGAGATCTATCGAAACTTTGTCTTCTTTTTTTTTTATTTAAATCGGGAAAAAACAGACCTTAAAAACATCATAACCTCGCCAAAACGCGAACTGAAACGTAAACAACTCAAATCGCCAACTTAAAAATGAAAAATCTGTAACCATATTTTTGGTTCGTTAGTAAGTAGTATTCTTGGATGAATCACTTATACATTTAAAGTAAACGATGCATTTTCAACAGAAAACCAATTATTTACTTAACTCAGTATTCAGTAATATTTGACAGTATATTATTAATGAAAAAAGTATAACCACCGTCTCAACTTATGAATAATAACCCTAATCATTCAGTTTCTTTATAAATTCTCGAAACCTAACTCAAATTTGCTGGGTTATATTCGAGATATTGAATCAATGCACCGATCTCATCAAGTCATCGTTGATTGTACTATTCTGTATATATCTATGCATATGAAACATATGATAAGTATCGAAGCTCTATACATCGCGAAGCTATATAGCAACCTCGTCAAGCCATCATCCATCGAAGACTGTACAGTGTACAGTGCTGCCGTATTTAACATAAAATATTTATACAAATTTTTCATTAAGTGTGAAGTGCCTGGTATATTTTTCAACACAGCTAGCAGCACAGTGACTCTCTCATTGTGTATATCTACGTTAAAAAATGGATAAAAAGTCGAAGCTATACATCGATATCATGAAGTCGCTATTAAAATGCGTCTACCCGGACGGTTCCTTCCGCGAGTAAAACATATGATGAAGATCGCCATGGTAACGTCAAATCGTGCGATCGAATTAAAAAAAAAAATTGTCAGAGCATCACGTTTCTCGCTCACACGCGTACAAAATCGTATGCTCTTCCGCACGTATGCATTTAAAAAAAGACGACAAAATCTCGCTTCTCTCTCCCACCCTTACAAAACGAACTGATTCACATCCTTTTCGCACTCGCACAACTTTTTGAGAGAAAAGTTTTTAGCATTTTAAAAAGGGACGTGGGGCCCGCACGGAAAAACTTATAATTTTCCCGAAGCATTGGAGCCGAGCCCGACCGATCGGTACCAGGCCCCTCCCGAACGGTGCAACGGTTCTCCCGGAACTTAGCTTCATTCTTACAAATATAATATAGGATGAGTATGTGAACCAATCCCTGCAAACAAGAAGTCCGTTGAAAAAAAGATTTTAGGAAAAGTCGATTGCAGAGCTCACGTTGAAGTAAATTTTGTCTATTTTTAATGGAACGGTTCTCATACAGGGTGTATAACAAAAGTCCGGCTCCCTCTAAATTTTTACCGGTTACAGATGAGAAACAAAACCAGGCTGATGCTTATAACTTACTGGGAACTACATTTCGGCTAGCGAAATCTAAATGATCTGCTCTCATATAAACGCGTGTGTCAAAAAATGATGAAAATAATTACTATGCCTTCCTTTACATTCGTCTTCAACTCACATTTTAAAATGAGCGGAGAGTGGAGAAATAATTTTTGGATCTGCTTCTGCCTCTGGATGTTAAAGTACCAAATAAATATTCTAGACGGTCTAGACTTCGACCCAAGTTCGCCCCAAAAACCTCAACAAGCATCGGTCAACACTGAACGGATCGCATCAGACCGTCAAAAAATGGTGGCACCACAAATTAACTTCAAAGTAAGCATAACAAGAAGTAACCCAATAACGAATCACAGCACTTAGAGGTTAGTCACTAGCCCGGCCGCGGTCGGCCCCAAGTCACGTAGCAACGGGAGCGCTCCCTACATGCCGATGCATCTTAGTCTGAGATCAGATCATCAAAAAGTACGTGGCCTTATATCAGGAAGTAGATGTCTCGTTAACCTGTCATTTATAAAATTTAAAGACCAAAGTTAATCACAGAGAACAATTTGAACAGTAATTTAAACCTAAACAAGTTGCTGGAGCTCAAAAACCATGATTATTTATGACTTTTATTCACGACCCTAATAGGAGTGCGCATATTGTTTTCGGTCTGGTTTTTGTTTTGCACTGTTGTACAATGTACTTTGCATTTTTGAGCATTGAAATTCATACGAATTCTCTGTTTTAAGCTGTTGTTTTAGAACTATTTGGTACCACTGCGTTTCTCAGCTATTTTGTAGCCAATCGAATTCCTCTATTCGTCCGGCGGATTGACTTTCTCAATTTGTCTAATTTCATTAGAGTGAGAAAGTAAAAAGTGATTGCACAGCTCACGTCAAAAGGTACTATGACTTAATAAAGAAATAACCCCGATCGAAATTCTTATTGTTCAATTTGTTCATTGTTTTCATTAGAATTTTCGATTTTTCATGACGGTACTTCGATGCGTCATTCTGCTTCGTCCAAACACCGCAGAGCCGCAAAATTGTTCAATGGTCGCCGGGATTTAAAAGAGTACACTGAAAAAAAAAAAAAAAATATGTTGATTTTACAGCTGGGGTGATGAAAAAGTGTGCAGCATGTTAGTATGTTGGATTAACAGGCCTGAGCGGTTCAATAAACACCGGTTTTTGTCAAATTAACTCCTCTGACGGTTAATTTTACAGCTCAGATCTGTTGATCCAACGTACTAACCTGCTACACACTTTTTTAACACCTTATGCTGTAAAATCAACATATTTTTTTTCTTTTTTTCTGTGTAAACATTTGGACCAGAGTACTTTCTTTTGAAGATCATAGTACCAAGGCCTTTTTAGTTGAAAACGATTCTTGGAGCCTGTTGTCACAGTAACACTCCGCTTTACGGCAGATTCGTTGAGAAGAACTCTCAACTCCGACCCTTCCGGTTGATTTCAATTTGTGCCACTCCTCCGCGCCTTTTGCAATCGGTCACGGCGAGTCACCGCGTGCATGCACCGATACATATATAGGGTCAACGGATAAGGTCAGCGACGCGCATCGGTTGAAGAAACGGAGTGCATGTGCATCGGTGCATCAAACTGCGACCCGGGCGTCCGTCACGGTTGACCGGCCACAGCCGCCCGGCCCAGTCTCGAGTGAGGGACGAATCGTAAATCACAAATCGCTGAGTTGGATTCATTTAATTAGCGCCGACAACTACTAGCCTCGAAAAAATATATATATATATATCACCGGGGTAGCAGAAATTATCTTTGATCAACTGCAATCAATCACTGAATCATAAAATTTTCTAGACTGGTAGTCATCGTTAGGTCTAGCTATTGTTACGTGTGATACACCCACCACGCACACACTCACACCTCTGGAAAATAACTTTTTATAATCATGTGTCTAAAACTCAAAAGCTCGACTACATTTAGAAGATGTTGGAGTTCAAACATGTCTCTGTTTATTGGGAGAAATGAATGAACGCATGGTACGCATCGTGGATATCTTTACAAAGAAGCTTACCTCAATATATCGTAATACCGTTTCGTTTTTAAAGGAAAAGCAAACTTGTAGACTGCCTTGATTTCTTATAATTTTGCGTGAAATCTGGAAACTCTCAAAAATATTTCATGACTGGTTGCCGGTTGGTTCACTACTGAGAAAAGAAATGTGATTGGAGATTTTGAAACATTTAATGAGTTACGCCTCTTTGTAAGAACACCTAATACATATTTCAGCGTTTTTTGTTTTTGTTTTTGTTTTGTTTTTGTTTTTGTTTTTTGTTTTTTGTTTTAAAATTCAAAGCCAATCTTGAAACAATCACGAATGTACTTCCTCTACGCACCCGCATAGTGCAAATGCATAGTGCATATTGCAGAAATAATAAGTTAAAAAAGTAATAAAATTTCGCAGGCTGAGAACTGATCTAATACTATGAGACAAAAGGGAGGAAGATTTTCTCACCATTATTTCTCACTATTTCCTTTTATTATATTCTCAACCATCAATTCGAAGTAAAAGTTTTTTTCTTAGCAAGCAATTTTATTTTTTTACATTTCCTATTGGTCAAACTAAAGGAGAGGAAACTGAAGATTTTCTTCTTCTTCCTTTTTTTTTTTTTTTTTTTTTTCTTCTTTCATATTCGGAGTTGGAAGCGATGATACTTTCTTAGCTTGAGTCGTAGCGATGTCTAAAATTGTTGGAAGGCGGGAAAGGGGGAGAGCGAAATGATGTATACATGGGTTGTGAGTTTAGTGTTGATAAAGTTATCCAACTGAAAAAAGAGGAAATTCACTCGTTTGACTAGAGCATAAAACAAACTATAATGAGAAATAACGTCGTTGAAAGTTGTATTTTTTAATTTATAAACGCAATAAGTTGCTCAGTGGATCTATTAATAAGAAATATTATACGGGGAAAATGGTGGCGTAGAGCCGAAGAACGGGAACGTGGAAAAAACGGGGAACGAGGGATCCTGGGATGCTGCAGTTCATCCCATTTTAATTAACTCGCTTGCACAGTCAAGCACAACAAACCAAAATCCGACATTTCCATTTTAAATTTTTTATACTTCCTATTTATTTCATTTTTTTTTCTTTTTTTTCTCACTCCTCATAATCTGCCTCCTTCTCCTTAAAACGAAATCATTCATCTACTCGTTTTCCTTTCGTTATGATTTCTCCGAAATCTTTTATTTTCTTATTACTCTGAGATAGAGCTCTTTTTCCTCAAAGAAGGGAATCTGTTTCTCCTCCTTCCCCTCCACCCAACATCGAAAAGTAATCGGAAATGGATCTAAAACGACGCTCAGCAAAGTGCGTTGGTTAACGAGCCAGCAGCGTAACTAAGATCTCCTCCATCTCTCATCTTCCCTTTGAATGTATATAAGATGGAAAAGTAAGGGTTTTATCCCCTTGTCCATCATTGTCTAACATACGTGTTTCAATGGAGAAAAGAGAGAGATAGAGCATTTCTTGCCTCGCTATTGAGCGAGCTACACTGTAATCTAGAGTGGCTCTCTAACCAGCCCAATTGACGCAGGGTATATTTTTAGGCTAAGGAGGAATTTTCCGAATTTTCCACTTTTAGGACATAGCAATGCTGCGATTATGCCTTTAAAATAAACCATTGATTAATCGGATCACTATAGGATTTAAAGAACACTTCTATACAATAATCGAAAAAGGCGTCTACTATGAAGTTTGAGTTGCTGAATACATTTTGAAACCCAATTTTAACTGAATTTCAATGATTCACTCAGTTTTACCAATTTTTAGTCCAAGTTGCCGAAAAATGAGAACAAGACTAGAGCCTGGATTAAAAATGTAAGAACGAAATTGAAGATCTCATCAGAACTATGTAACTCAAAATAAGAGCATTCAGTTAGTTGCTCATTAAACTTCCAAAAGTCATGGAACTTCGGATTTTAAACTTAAATTTACCAAGAAGAATGCGTCAAGATAGGTGCATTTTTGGGCATTGCGCTGTCTTGTCTTAATAGATGCCTGACTGAGCATCTTCCTCATCGAATGTTCCCGATCTATTCTCAGGTATTATGGTGTCATGCGAGGAGCGATTCAAACCGCACACCGCGATGCTAATCGACCTCAACGACCAAAATACATGGACAAATACTGGGAAAATTATAAACCATAATCCTACCTTAAAAATCTCCTACGTCCATCACGCAATATTCTGTACCAATCAGCCTTTCGATACGACGCCCGTGTCAATTCATTTTCGAAAATCATTCTGCCTCACAAAACTTTAATTTCTTATTCAAAGTAAAAGCGACCGTGAATTGCGAAAACTTTCGAAACAATACTTCATAGAGCGCCTTCAATTACCGGTATAGGCAAAACGAAGACCGCGGAGCACGAATAGTTAACTACTCTCTTATTTTGAGTGAGCTATCGTTATAGTTTCATTGAGTAACCTGGTTAGTATTGTTAAAAGGGCCAAACCCTTTATAAAAAAGTAAAGATCGTTGGCATCGAAAATCATAATTATTATTTTAACTTTGATGATGAATGATGTAAGTACTTACATGAGTAAAACATAAAACGAAAAATTGTTAAAGTCAATTATTCGCGGGGAAAAAGCCCAACAACATTAGATGTGATTGTTCACTAAAAATTATTCAATTGAAGGTACTATATTTTTTCAACCAAAACTCAGTGAACATCCGTGTGATAATAAAATTAAACCAATCGTGGTACTCATTTATTTACAGTAGGTATATATATTTGACTGACTCAAGTGCTGCGTAATCATTAAACCAGCGATACATTAAAGTAAATACATACTGAAAATATGAATCTATAAAAAATAAAAAAAGCGATCGCAGGGTTTTTCCTTTCATTTATAAATCTATTTATTTTTTTATTCATGTTCATTACTATTAATATTATTTTTTTTTTTTTTTTTTTTTTTTTTTTTTTTTTTTTTTTTTTTTTTTGCACGAGAGACGTTGTTTGATTTCCGATCGAAATCACCGAAGTATTTCTGCGACAATAAATTCTACCGACACTAACATGCAAATCGCCCGGCATTATGCCCGACGGCAAACCTCCGAAGCCGAGGCGAGCCGTTTTTATCACCCCCCCCCCCCCCCCACCACACCACACTCACCCTCACCACCGGTATCCCAGCCGTAAGCTCAGACCGGTAGGCAACCAGCGAGGCACATCATCGTCAAATGCATAAACCGCGGTTTATCATTGTCGTTCCTTCTGCTGTTATGATTTTACTGTCATCGTTTTTATTGTTTTTGTCGCGTCGTTGTTGTCGTACTGTTGACGTTGTCGTTCTCTCTCTCTCTCTCTCTCTCTCTCTCTCTCTCTCTCTCTCTCTCTCTCTCTCTCTCCTCTCTCTCCCTCCCGCGCCGTTGTTCTGAAAATTCCACAACGAAAATGCCACCGCTGATCTATGTTCAATTCCCCGTCCCTCCCCCACCAACCCCCTCACCCTTCATCCGCCTCCCCCGTACCCTTCCGGAATGGATTGGGGAATGTTGATGAATGATTCCAAGGGGGAAAGGTGTACGGAGGAGAGGAGGAGAGTTATTTTATTAAACACGTGTAATCTGCGCTTGGCAGCCTCCTCTCTGTCTCTCTCTCCCTCCCCCTCCTTTCTTTCTCTGATGGAGAACCCCTTTCCTGATTTTCTCTCTCTCACTCATTCACTTTTTCTCGCTCTCCCATTCCTTCGTTCATTTCTCTGGTTCGAGCAAATCGGTTTTCGCGCTCATTGTCGCCGACCGAGTCGCTAAACATGGTTGCCAGACGATGGATAAAACTACCATTCAATTTGCTCATTTAAATGGAAAATGTGATAATTTAACTGCATGATCTGGCAATTATTTTCATAAGGCTTGATGCTGCCACTAAATGCTCCTTTCACCTGCTGATAATAAAACTTTTGCAAGCAGTTGCTGAAGGGGAACGCAGGACAATTCTACCAGGAAAGTGATGGGTGCGCGGAAAATAATAAAACCACTGGAAATTATTAAAAAAATTAAAATTATAACGAAGGTAGAAAAAAAAATATGAATATCCAATAATCTGCTCAGAATATTTTAAATAAAATGCAGTTTTTGGCGCAAATTCAATCCTCGCAATAACCTATAACCCTTGTGGTATCAAGTTCGTTCATATTTGTTCATTTACAGCGGTTTAAATTCATTATATCATATGAACGTAAGAGAATGTTCAACGTTGAATGATACAAACGGGTGGTTCATTGAACGCCTTCAATTGATGATACAGAAAAAAACGAACACCACAGAGTAGGATTATTCATCTACTTATATAGCGTGATTTTAAAGATGCAACCTGGTGACGATGTTTGTTACTCTATTTGTTATACACCTCTATTTTTGGTATATTTATTGTTTACTAATCAAATGAAGATAAAAAAATGGAGCCGTTGCAAACTTTTACTACATCTAAAAAGTGGGTCTAGACTCTAATTTGGTGTAGAATCACTTAAAATTAACGTTGGGAGCATTAGAAAGTTTCAAAAGTGAATTAAAAAACTACATTAACACGTTTAACAAAATTCCAAAATGGCAGTGGAAATCGCAACTTTCTATGCTGAGAAAAGTGATTCATTACACAGAAAACTGCATGTAGACGGGATTCCCTCATTGTACGATGACTCACGCGTTCGGCCATCATATTTTAATTTCGTCAAACACATTAATTGGGATTTGTGAGTGGATTTTGAGACTTTTCGATGCTTTCAATGTGATTTAACACAGGCATCGGTCCTCCATAACCCTGTAGTATCATTTTGTAACAGACTCATTGTTGCCAATATCAAAATCCGTCAATGAAAAAAGATCCTGTGAAACATCTGTTTTGCTCTTATCTATTAAAGAAAATAACACCGTATACTGTACGGTGTTATTTTCTTTAATAGATAAGAGACGTATACTATTACACACGGCGTTTACTAGAGTATCCCCACATTAAAACCGGGCGGGCACGTTTCTTTTCAAGATCATGACAAAACTTTGTCCAAAGGTAGAAGAATTGCGGGGGGGGGGAGAGGGGGACCGTAAGACGAGATAGGAGCGAACCTCACGTTAGATGTTGATACTGTCAATAGCCAATGATAGCGAAGCCTGCAAAGCCTTGGAGTTTTTGTCGTTATTTGTTAATGCGTAATTCTAAATGAGATACTATGGATAGTAAGTTACCACAATTGTAGATAATTTGTGGTCTTGTCTATCTACATATGTAATGTCTCCGGCTCTTACCGTGAGGAATCCAAATTTAATTATATCTTTGATTTTTTGGAATCAGCACTATTGATGTTTGACGGGACTTGTCAACCGAGAATCTTATTAATTCATAACACACAATCTTGACAACTCCGCTCATGAACAGCGCGCGTTAGTTGCCAAATTGCCTGAGTTCTCATTAGATCCAATAAAAAAAATCTGTTGATTTTTGGCCCAACCCGGCAACAACGCGCGAGCAACTCTAGATTTATAGTCAAACTCAAGATTATAATCTCGTGTTAATCTAAACTGAACGTGAGATAGAGGAGTGGCAGGTAGAGGGGTTGAATCACGCTGAGCGGGGGACGGGTGGGGAGGGACAACGGGTTGCGCAGAAGGGGGGGTGGAGGGGGAGCGAGTTTACGAAACTACAAGAAGCGCGCGCCGCATGATTGATGTACTGGGATTTGGTCGTTTGATGAAAACTGACGTGGTAGCTCGGGGCATTCTGTAATAGTAGGTGAAAGGGGTGGGGGGTATAAACACAACCAGTATTACATCACGACACCACTCTTGCGACTCGCAGTCCCGGCATGTATATGAATGAGTATATGTTTAAGGCGCCAGGCACATTCACCTAATTCTCGCCACCTCCTCTGTCTTAGTCACGGGTAGATACGAAGCGTCTGCGAGTTGTAAGTGTGTAAATTTGTGGTTGTTCATGTTTGTGAAGGCGCATTTTCTGCATCGGTCCGCACCAAGAGCTGTTATCTTGCATTGTGCACAGCTTCCCTTATCTTGATGACCATCCGTCAAAAGAGACTCAACTTTGATGATGAAATGACACAGCGCGGCACGGAGAAGCCCGACGCTACTCGCGACACACTTGTCGCGGTTTAATTAAATTAAGAGGGGGTGATGAATTCAAATTTGTTGTCGTGTGTTGCGGGTTGCATGGTTTTAGGTTTGCGAGGCCGCCTAATCCAGATATCCTCTTATGACCTAATAGAAAGATGTACATAGAAACATTATAGGAATACTATTTAGTATACAAACATCTTACAAACGGAAGGACGTATTTTTTATGATCACAGTCGTCGCATGAAAATTCATAGAGCAATGTGAACAGTGCGCTCGTTTGTTAGCGACAATCGCTCGCAAGTTCTAAAAAGCTCGAGGCTTTGAGGCTCAAATTTTACCGAAAGACTTTTTTTGAACCCTCGAAGGACCAGGTTAGTTAAAAAAAATAAAAAATGCCACTACTCTGTTTTCACATGGAAGGAATAGTAAACTGCTCGTACTTGAGAAAGTTGAAATTGCCTATACGACGAATTGAAGGTGCTGACTGGACCTTATCTTGTGCGTGTTTTCATCTATAATCTCGTTTATCCGAAATGAAGGATTAAACAATGTGAAATTGCCTCAGAGAGGAAAAACGAGTATACTCGGGCTTGGCCCATAAGGAGTTGATTGTGCATGAAAAATCCCAAAACCTTTTTTTGGCTTTTAGTTTTTTGTTTGGTTTTGTTCTTTAAACCATTCAGAGTCGTTCATAAAGACTTCATGTAAAAACTCCATGGAGTTAATGAATGGATGAATCATGGCCTTGATGCGAGTCGATTATCGTTGACCAGATAGAAATGGCAGGATGCTTTTATCTTATGTTCATCGCTCAACAATTATTGTATCGATTATTGAAGCTCAAACTACAAACTCAAATATTGCCGTGGAAAGAGCGATTAACGCTTTCAGATTGGATTTTCGTAGCTGGAACCTTTGAAGAGGTTGTAATTCGGCCCCGGAATTTGATGAGGTGATGAGACATGCCGCAAGGCCTCTGTAGATCGTAGTTTACTCGATCTCCTTCGCCTCCTCCTACAGTTGCCAATTACAGAGGCGGACTGGCCCACCGGGACACCGGGAAATTTCCCGGTGGGCCGCGGCCACTTAGGGCCGGTTGGATCGTGAGAGGGGAAAAAGTAAGAAAAAAAAGGAAGAAAGAAAGGAAAAAAGAAGAGCGAGAGGAAGAAAAAAGAAGGAAAACACCAGAGACAAAGATAAAAGTGAGGCCGTGCATGTATTTATACTTGGTAAATTTGGGCTGCGGGCCAGTCATTCGTTTTTGTATGGCCGGGCTGGGCCGATCATTCGATACGTCAGGGCCGGGCCGGTTACTCAATACGTTTTGGACGGGCCGGGCCGGGCTTGTCATTCGATAAATTCGGGTCGGGCCGGGGCGGGCTATATTCATTCGTTTTATGTGGGTCTGACCGGGCCGGGCCGATCATTCGCTTCATTAGGGCTGGAACGAAAGCAGAGAGGAAATATTTCAGAATGTTTAGGTAGCCCTGAAAAGGGCTTTTCTTTTTTTTTACTTTTTTTATATTTAATATATTTAAGATAAAATGGCAGTCTCTACCCTGAAAAAACGCAGAGAGTCAGCGATCATATAATAATGAAATTGATGACCCAAACATGCTTCAGATTATTGTTTTTGACTGTGAAAATACCAAAATTTTCTCGGGGGGGGGGGCACCCCCCCCCCAAGGTTAGGTTAGGTTAGGTTTTCTATCGTCACTAAGATAAAATGACAGTCTCTACCCTGCAAAAACGCAGAGAGTCAGCGATCATATAATAATGAAATTGATGACCCAAACATGCTTCAGATGGTTGTTTTTGACTGTGAAAATATCAAAATTTTCTCGGGGGGGGGGGGCACCCCCCCCAGGTTAGGTTAGTTTTCCTATCGTCACTAAGATAAAATGGCAGTCTCTACCCTGCAAAAACGCAGAGAGTCAGCGATCATATAATAATGAAATTGATGACCCAAACATGCTTCAGATTGTTGTTTTTGACTGTGAAAATACCAACATTTTCTCGGGGGACCCCCCCTAGGTGGGGGTGTCCCCCCACACCCCCCATATGGGCCGGTCCAAAGTTGGTTTCCCGGTCCGAATTCGCGGGCCAGTCCGCCTCTGGCCAATTACGCCTTGAATATCGTATCTCACTGTATTACAGGGTTGCCATGGAAACGGAATGAAGACAATGGGTCTGTTGCAAACTTTTGCTACGGCGCTGTAGAGTGATCAATCTCAAGTAAAATCGCGTGAGAAGCCCATTGGTGGCAGCAGAAAGTTATAAAATGCAATAACAAACTCACAAGAGGCATTCAACTGAAATCCAAGATGGTGGTAAAATATCGAACAACCTGTATGCAAGCACCATGAACATCCAAGATGGAGAACCTCACAACATCGATCACAACCAATCACAACGCAAACAAACTCATAACCTCCGATGCTGTGAGGTTGTTAACGTTGGCAATCATGGATGTTCACGATGCGTGCACACAGGTTGCTCGATATTTTACCGCCATCTTGGGTTTCAGTTAAACGCCTCTTGTGAGTTTAATAATGCATTTTATTATGACTTCTAATACCACCAACGGACTTTTCACGCGATTTTGTTTAAGATTTTACACTCTATATCGCTTGTAGCAAAAGTTTGCAACAGACCCATTGCCGAAACTTTTTGTGGCTCCACCGATTAAAATGATGAAATATCTATGACAATTAGCAGCGTCAGCGAACAAATCCGCTTACCATGGAACTGAGCACATATATACAATTTTTTCGATCGGATGGTTTTTCCGACGAAGGTACCTATTTTACGGGTTCAGGAATATTTTTTTGATTTTAACAACGGACATTCCGTCAATTTTGGGAAATTTTTAATACGGTTAGATTCCGATGCTAAATAATTTAAAGCAGTCAAAAGCAAGAATATTTCGGTCAAAAAAGTTCCTCTAGCAAGTCCAACAAAAAGTAACATTAAAATTTATTATTGAAATCACACTGCTTTTGAGAAGTCAAAAAGCCAGTTTGTCGAATGGCTATTATCATTCTACCCGGTCATTCTGCCTGTTTTAGCTCATATAAAGCAATACAGTTGTAAAACGATCAATAATGCCACACGAATCAAAATTAAGTTTTCAGGGTCATGTAACGGGACATCCGAAAGTAGAAACTGAGTAGAGCTCTACAGGCGCGCAAGATAATCAATTTTGGTGGATGGAAAGACATTGATTCTTGTGAGGAAGAGTAACCTTCAAACTTCCCCCTTTCCTTCAACTTAAAAATAAAAATGGGGTTATGTGACATTTATCGTTCTTCCAATGGATTTTTCATATAATTCCAAGGATATGTTAAATTTACTGTCTGTTATTGTAGAACTTGCTGGGATAAACGCCTTTTAACAGAGATATTTACTTATTTGGTAGCTTTAGACGTTATTATATTATATTATGCATTTCTTTCACATTTTTTGGCGTCAGCAAAAAGTTTTGTTGCCACCGAATAATTACCCATAATATCAATTTGTGTGTGGACAAAACGATAAATTCGCATGCAGCACCAAGAACCAATAATCGTCAACAATTGCGAGTCTGATAAGATCCGAATTTCAAGTAAAAGCAAAGGGTTCCAACTATCTGAAGTTAACCGCAGTGAGAGGACACAAAAGTTGGGTTACCAAGAATTTCGGCAACACCACACCACCATCAGACCCCTCCCTCCATACCCTATACTAACCACCCTCGATCTCGCGATCCAAATATACCCAGCTCGCGCTTCGCTAACTGGCAACTGTGTTGACTTTCTGACTCGCAAGCGCAAAATTAGCATCACTCATTAGCCGAAGTTGCTCATCTCCCGCCATTTCAACCATCCTCCCCTTCCCCCCCATCAATCCATCGCTATCCTTACAGATCAGTGTTGTCTAATTTTATAATAAAATACGGTCATTTTAAAATGAAAATCATGTGTAATATACCGCCTAAAGCCTTACATCAGGCAACAGTGCTGCTGATTCCTCTCGGAGGATCCATCTCATCAAGGTTGCCAAACAACAAGGTTGCCAAACAACAAGGTTGGTTAACTTACTGACGAGCGCCCGCACCGCACCGTCCGCACTGTGGGCACAACTGACCGAATTAGCAGTCAAAAATCAGAGATTTAAAACCTCCTAGACTTTTCTTATAAAAGCTTCCAGAACTAAATTTTACTCACTCTTGGACCATTTATATATCATACAATTCTAGCAGGAAAACGTACACAGAGAGTAAAAAAAAAAAATCTGCTCATCATCAACATGATAACTATTTACTATGGTGATTTTAGAATGCTGCTTTTTTGCCGCCAAATTGCAAATCTCTGCCCACTGTGGCTCGTGCTTTCACAAATTTGGCTAAAAACTCAAAGTTGATTCCGATTTTGATGCGGTCTCTGAAAGCCTATTTAAAACAAGGGATACGCTCTTCCAAAAAATGTCCCCATTTAACTGTAACGCTGAAATGTAAGAAAGAGCACACTTCGTGTTATCAGAGGACGCCCGCACCTGCGTCTTTCTCCCGGTCGCCGCTTTAATTATGCTGTCGCTTTCCACTTCTACAAGCAAATTACTCAAATTAGCTTGTATTGCGTTCTGAAATGAATCCGTCGGAAACTATCGCTCCAGTAAAATGATTGCATTGATTTTAATGAAGAATTCTGCGAAAATGACAAGGCGAGCGTCAGAAACTCTCAACTCGTTAATTTAAGAAATTACTTTTAATTAAGAACCGTCCATTTTGAATAACTCCAACTATACAGAGAATAGTATTTTCACCGATGAACTAAAGTGTTTTGAGAATTGGCTTGCCGGATCAGATGCCTCTTTGCGAAATACATTAATATGTATCGGTGAGAGGTTTATAGTTCGCAACAAGTCGTGTAACTCTTCGCTAGACAATCGTCAACCGATCTGCTTTGATGCCATCAGTGGCGGATCCAGCCCTCGCGAACGAGGGGGCGAACTACGGCAATTTTTGCCCCTTAGTGACCTCCTTTTCCTCTTTTTGCTCTTCCCCCCCCCTCTTCCCCCCTCTTTTCTCACTTTTTGGGCCGAACGGAAGGGGAGATCGCCCCCTTCGCCACCCCCTGTATCCGCCAATGTTTGATGAATTTCAGAAGGAGGTATTGGTAGGTATTTTTCATCAAAACAAACCCGTCAACCCGACACTCAAAATGCGTGATGCGTGAGCTCTACAACATAGACGGTACCATCGCGTCTTCAAAATGTTGTTTTCTGTATTTAAATAAGTATAATATGCATGAAGTCTTCACTAAAATAAAAATGATCAGTCTTTTGACATTCCTTTAATAATTCGTCACTTGCCGCGTTAAAGGGGCGCGGCACATCAAGATTTTGGCGATTTTTCAGTAGAGCAAAAAGAAGATTTAGCAATGCTATACATGTGACATGACCTTAATACGCCTTTTCGGTTTTATTTATAGCTCGGAAAATATTCAAAAATGAGCAATCAAAGGATTTTCAATCGAGAGAGCATCGTCGAATAAAAAGGAATCAAACCCTAACTAAAAATAACGACATTTTATGGGAGGCTCCCTGTAGTGGCAGGCAACAAATCGGCACCTCCTTTCCTTTCCTTTCTTTTCCTTTCCTCTCCTTTTTTATTTTCCAATCATTTTCTATAGCCACACGGAAAAATATAAAAGACTGGCAGAATTTACCACCCACATAGCTGATTTTGGAATTTGCGATTGAGTATGGTAAATTCTACCATCATATGGTAAATAAAAGTTACCATGTAGTGAGATGTACCAACAGGTTATCTCAATTTACCAAAAGGTACGTACGTTGCATTTACCGTATTATGGTATTTACCATACTTGATAGCCGACTCCAAAATCAGCTATATACAGATAGTTAATTCTTCCAGACTTTTTTTTTCCCCCGAGCAGTCTAAAAAAAATTTGAATATATCTTTTTACTGTCAAAAAAATTGTTAACTGTGCGCGGAATTTTTACGGTGAAAAATTAAAGAAACTGATGTCCGATCGTACCTTTTGAACGGTATAGAAAAGTAACAACAGTTGCAGCTTGGCAAGTGACTTCTTATCATCTCTTTTCCGTGCTCAGTCTTCATATTGGTTTTTAATGCATTACCATTCTAGAGATTATAACATATTGGAATAAAAGTATGCATCCAAACGAAACATATTTACAACGTTTCAAAGCTCTGTCGATGTGCTCATCGTACACGCGGTGGTCCTGCAGGAGTCTATACATATAGTGCGGTTTGACGACGAAAAAAAGTTGAATGTTAAGCGCGGGTTGCTCAAAATAGACGATTTCAAAGTTGGTTTCCGGAGTTAACAAGTGGATTTGAAAAGTTTTTTTAAGATGGACGTTGGAATTTTCGTAGAATTTTATATTGAAGTCAAAGTGTCATGGATAAAGCAAAAGTACGAAGCGAGTGAATGCAACAACGACGTGGCACTTCTAAGAACTTATCTTTCTTTATCACAAGACCCACTTAAATCCATTTAAATTCGCTAGAATTCATTCTGATCAACAAAGAGAGAGATAGGGAGCTCTTGGAAGCGCCTCTGTACTGCGCAAAAATGATTTAATAATACCTTGGGGTGAAAAAAAAAAAGAAAAAAAAAAAAGAAGAAAAAAATCATTAGTTAAAAATCATTTTTATTGCAAGAGTCAACTACGAAATATCACCAGCTAAACCATGCAATTGGAAAAAATCCATCTTCAGACGATTTGTTGAAGCATCAAGAAATCGATACTTTTGCACAAGTTTAGATGGAGAGAACGTGCACGGGTTGCCGAATTGCACGTGCGCGCTGCAGAACATGGATTACAAAGTACAGAGTCCAATTGAGAGTCCTAATTTCAAATTGATCTATTTGTAACTTTGTTATCCATCAAAAATCATGAGATACTTATTTGGTCATAAATAAATGACAAAAGTTGAAACATTTTCGAAAAGGAAATAGAAAGAAAACTTGTCAAGTTTGTTTGGTAAAGGGGGGGGGGCAGTAGACACAGACGAAACTTTTTTATTTTTTGGACAGCTGCTTTGATTTGAACCAGTGTTTCTGACGAGTAGAGAGATACCGATTAGAATTTTTTCTTCAAGTACAATGTTATTTATGAAAAAAGAAGTTCACCCGCCGAAATATTAAAGAATTACTCCTCCATATATGTGATGACCGGTGGATGCATACATTTCCAAGTTGATTCGGACAAACACCACAGCAACTTTTGAGTGTGATTAAAATTAATTGTATTTGCAAACACCTAATTCAAATGGTGAAAACCTTCCATTCTCAACACACCTCCGAAGGAAAAGTCAACAAACCTCAAAGGGACACACGTCAGATAACTCACTTTACCCCTTTTTTCCTTTTTTTTTTCACAAAGCAGCTCTTGACTCGTGTCCGTGTGACCCAACGCACGAAAAGATGAGGGTTAAAGACCCGCCATCACGCGCAACTGACCCGCTGCTCAGAAACTCTTAAGTTGAGGTCAGAGGTCTTTCACCCCCTACAAATCTGAATGACCCACGAGCGCAATGAAGGAGGAGGAGGAGGGGGAGAAGGAGGAGAGGGAGCGAATTAAAAAATGTCAGAAGATTTATCCACATTAAGTGCTAATGATTTTGTGGGAGCCAAGCCTTTAGCCTTAAGCCCAAAGCACGTGAGGGATGAGCGAGCGCGAACTGACAAGAGGAGCCTCCCTCTCTCATTCTCTTTCTCCCACTCCTCCCTCTCCTCCCTCTCTCTTTCTTTCTCTCTTTTTCTGCCTAATCGAACGCACTCGTTAGAAAAGAATGGAAAAGGCAATGAGACGAAAGTCACGTGACTACCTCTCCCTCCATCCTTTTCTAACGTATGCATTCTAATGGGAAAAGAGAGAGAAGAACCAATTTCTAGATCCGCCACGCCAACAAAGGAAGCGGTTAATTTGTATGCGTGTGGAGTAAGACCTAGACGAGAGCCCGGGCGTTCAAGACGCCACGTTAAAGTGAACAGAGGCGGATCCGGGGATTGTTCTCTCTCTCTCTCTCTCTCTCTCTCTCTCTCTCTCTCCCTCTCTCTCTCTCTCTGCTCTCTCGCTCGCTCGCTCTCTGTCTTCTCTCATTTGGACGCATGAGTTAGAGGAGGATGGGAAGGGGCCGTCACGAGACTTCAACCCCTATCACTGTCCTTTTCTAGAGAACATGCGTTCAAATGGGATGAGAGAGAGAAAGAGAGAGAAAGAAAGAGGAAGAGAGAGAAAGAGGTGGGAAAAGAGAGAGAGAGGGGAGAGAGGGGGGGAGAGAGATGGTAGAGAGAGAGAGAGAGAGAGAGAGAGAGAGAGAGAGAGAGAGAGAGAGAGAGAGAGAGAGAGAGAGAGAGAGAGAGAAATTCCTGGATCCGCCTGTTTTCGGGAGTACAACCGGAGACTCAGCGAGAAGTAGCGTCGCGTCGTCGTGTTCATCCGCGAAGGAAAGAATGAGACGTCATGACGACAGATGGCGCACAGTGGGAGTAAAATGAGGAATTCTACGAAAATAGTATCAACAAACTTCATTGAAAATTACGAACAACAAAGGAGATGAATATGAACATAGGCTTAGAGGTGAATGTTTACAGCGTGAAGCGAGTTGAATTCCGTGTGGTTTTCACTACCAACTGCCAGCAATGATGTTTTTTTTTTTTTATGGAAAAAAGTTAAGATCCCCAAAAATCTATAGATTGATTCCACTGTGCTCCAGCGGCGAAGCTACGATGACGCCTGACCGGCAGTTAAAATTAATTAATCACCACCCTTTCCTTCTTTCTTCTCGTAATTTCCTTCGTCAGGCAACGACCCATAATGGTTGAACGACGCGACTCAGTGGTGTGAATTAAATGAAAAACGAAAAGCATCAAAAAACGACCAAAAATGAAAAAATAAACACACAAAATAAAATTTGCGACAAATGCATCGAAGTTACTTCAACACGGAAAAAAAACTACGGTGAAAATAACCATACGGATACCTGATTTTGGCACCTGCTAGATGTTATGGTAATGTTAACTAGAAGTATACTATGTTTTGACTAGGTACTAGGTGATGTTACCTGATTATTGCATGTCGAGTTTACTCAAAGTATCGGTAAATGTACCATACTTCTGGTCAAGTTTACCATAACATCTAGCAAGTGCCAAAATCAGAGGTATCTGTATGGTTAATTTCACTAATCTTTTTTTTTTTCCGTGAATTAGTTGCACCCTAAAATAATTAAAATTTGTTTTTTTTGCAAAGTTTTACCGATTTGTAAATGGTCGGTGTGCAATTTAAAGACTATATAATAAAAAAATAAAGCCTTGAAGTGTGCCTTAATTTTTTTGGGCATTTTCATGTTTAAAAAAAACGTCCATAATCGCGGGAAAAAAAGACTGGTGGAATTTACCATCTGCATAGCTGGTATTTTGGAGTCTGCCATCAAGAATGGTAAATTTTACCATCATATTGTACCTTGTGCTAAATTAAGATAACCTGTTGGTAAATTTTACCACAATGTACGTTCCATTAACCATATGATGGTAAAATTTACCATAACTTGATAGCAAACTCCGAAGTCAGCTTAGTCAGCTATATGTAGGTGCGGTAAATTCTATCGCAGTCTTTTTTTTCCCGCGTGTGTGAACGTTTCTGATATTTTTATCTTACTAATCTCTTTTAAAAGGTGGTAGGATTGTAAAAAAAAATTCATGGAGATTAGTTCGTCGATTCTTCATTAAAGAAAGAAACGTTATTTTGAGATTTTTAAATATTCGATAAACTTACGCCTCTTTGTAAAAACACCGACGAATTGTAGACATTATAAAAAAAACAAAAAACAAAAAAAAAAAAAAAAAAAAAAAAAAAAAAAAACAAACATTTATTTGCCAAAACTTGAGAGGGCTATAGGTCAGTAGATAGACGTTTTGGGGCACAAGTTTAAAGAAGTAAAAGTACTATTCTGACCTCTAAAATACGCTCTGAAATATGACTATTCAGAAACACCCTGTATAAAACGGAAAATGAATACACACTGATGAATTAAGGGTTTGCAGACACGCAAAAGCGGGTACATTCAACCGAGGTCTTGAATCTCAAAACAATGTCCAAAGTAAAAATTTGATTCCCCCCAGACGTACTTATTTACATTGTGCTTTTGTCTGAACTTTCGAAGTGTGGAGCTTTTACTCCCTCATAAAATAAAAGGAGATACGATCAATTTGTCTATACGCCTGCATTCGGAACAAGTTCACCGGCACTTGTGCAGATACTTTCCAAAGCTCGATATTTATAAAAAAGTACAAAGTCGATATTTGGACAGAACTTTCAAGAATGAATAAAGAATGCGTGTTAACTTTACCACGGGTCCCGAAGTAAAAGATATTGTTTTATTTTGAAGAATGCGCTCGACTATTTCCGGTCAAAGTTTCGAAAGTTTATGAGTTCACGGTGAAAGTACGCGTACTTTATCGATCTCTGAGGGGTTTTCGCCTTGTCAGTTTTCCAGTTCAAATTGAATTTTATTTGCACAATGTTCTCAAATTGTTTTCGCTGTTTATCATCTCGGAATGGGTTGAAAAATGAAACTTATTGCTGTAATGGATCCTGGTCTGGCGAAAAACACGCAGGGGCTAACCTGTGAGGAAAATTTATCAGCTTCCATGCGACACTCTTGAAGAACGAGTTGAAGGAAAATGCAGACGGGGGATATTTATGTTACGGCGTGTTTCTCTCTTAAAGTTACCTTGGTCGTATCATTTCCGACGGTTACTTTTACTTTATGGTGGCGTGGTTACGGTGCGTTTCTCTCTTAAAAAATACAATGGCCTTAATCTTCATCACTTACAACTGTCACGGTTGTTTCATAGCAATAGATCGAAAAGGTATACCTCTTCTGTCTTGTGGCTTATACGCCACAAGAATAGAAAAAAATGGGTTTGTTAAAAATTTCGTGACAGCTGTTGAGAGGGTCTAATATCGTGTAAGATCACTTGAAAGTATCGTTGACAGCTTCAAAAAGGTCTGAAATTTACTAGAAAACTCAATAAGTGCATTTAAACAAAATCCAATGGCGTCGCGTGCAATTTGGCAAGAATGTATTCTATCCATTTAAACTCATGTAAAAGATCGAATTCAGGGGGTTCACAGTGCACAAGGAAAGTTCGACATATTTAATGAGTTTAAATGGAGCAGTTGCATTGTTGCCAGATGGCACGCGACGCCACTGACAAAATCCCACAAATGAGCGGGTCAAAATGGGGGAGTCATTTCTAATTCCAAACTTTCTCTACGTGAGAAGTGATTCCTAGCAGCATAGAAAAAGCTGCAATTTGATGGGCCCCGGCCCTCTCGCATAGTGACTTCCTCATTTGACCGTATACCATCTTGGAATGTTCCTAAACGCACTGAAAAAACGAAATAGTTAAAAAAGTACAGAACACAATGATTTGCTAAATTAACCTATAATTTCGTTAAATTAACAACTCAAATGCCAAATCAGCGATTCATTTTGTTAGATTAACAACCAAAGTTGCCCAGCCAGCAAATCAAATAGTGAAAATAACAATTTTTATGCTGGAATAACAAATTAGTAATTAAAATCAGCAATTTATTTTGATGATATAACAAGCTGAATTGTTAGATCAACTAGTACTGTATGTTTTTACAATTAAAAATTGCTAAATTGACAATGTCTATTTTGTTAAAAGAACACCATTATGTGGTTGATTTAACAACTATTTTTGTAAACTCAACAAATGAATTGTTAACTTAACAGAAAACCCTGGTTAATTTAGAAACTTTCAATTTAAATCAGCAAATTTTGAATTGTAGCTTTAACAATTGATTTTTTTCAGCGCGCTTTCTGTTGGTTTTTTGAGGGGATTTTGAGACTTTTCAATACTGACTTCCAATGTGATTTCACGCGAATTTACTAGGAAATTGACCCTCCGGCCTCCATAACGCTGAAGCAAAAGCTTTGTTAAAGACCCATTGAATTGAATAGAGTTAGTTTCGGAGGTGTAGGCGGACCTCATCGATAATCCTTGGGGAACTTTCAATTTCCATTTCTTCAAATCAAAACAAAATTTGACTGCCTTTTTTGAATTGTGTCGCTTAAAAGTGTCTTTCAACGAAAAGCCAAGGTTCAAATTCATTTCCATTCATTCCTAACTTGCGATTTGAGAAATCACCTTGAAAAAATTCTAAAGATTATCCGTTGGGGTCTGCCCGCACTTCTGAGAGGAACTATAATATGTTAATTATATTTTGAAAGATGCAGAAATATTTCTTAAGTTTAGGACTGTGTTACATCCGAGAAAGTTGTTGATCGAAAAAATATGGAAAATTAGCGCTTACAAGGGCAGGATATGGTAGTATCACTTTAGCAAGCAGTCACTGAATCGTAGGCAATAATAGACATTGTGAGCCCCACGGTATTTAAATTTCCATTTCTAAAAATTCATTTGCAATTTGAGTGGATTTTGAGGGTTCTTAATGAGTTCAACCGTTTATCTTAGGTCAAAATTATTGATAAGAATCCAAGCTCCATATTACTGTACAGCACTAGTGAGCCCTCTTGTTCAAAATGGGCCTTATTTTACTTATTTCATTTGTTCAAAAGTTCTTTACGCATTTTAATTTTTCAATCGAGAACCTAAGGATCTCACTGCGTAAAAATGTTAAGTGGAATTCTTAGTTCTTTGTATGATAGAGATTAAAGAGAGTCCCACACGGAGAAAAAAAAATTGGTTATAAGAACTGAACTTCGGCTCATATGGAACACCGAGGTGTTCGGTTACAGTAACCAAAGTTTTCGGTTGTGAGTACCGAACTGCAGTTAGGAGTACCGAAGGTTTCGGTAAGTGTGACTAATACTATGACTCACATTTTGTTCCTACTGAACCACTTCGGTACTCCTAACTGAAGTTCGGTACTCACAACTGAAAACTTCGGTTACTGGAACCAAACACCCTCGGTGTTCCATATGAACCGAAGTTTTTTTCTCCGTGCATAAATATGTTTTTTTTTTGTTTTTTTGCTTTTTTTTTTACAGAATTGTATCCGTTGGTTCATAAAAAATTAAATTGTGAAAAGACGTCACAATGAAGTTAGACCTGTTTGAAACTAGCTGGCTCAGGTGTACAAAAGACCCATTCTTTTTGGGTGGTAGACCTTGAGAGGTTCTGTTTCCCATGGACCCGTGTTGATTTATCGTACGATTAAAAAAAAAAAAAATGTTTGAAACAGCAAACGAGAGAGAAAGGAAAATAGGAACTACGCTAAAAGGAGGAGACATTTAAGGAAATCGGAGGGAGTTTTTAGACGGTGGTGCGTTGAAAGGATGATGATAGCCGGAGAGTAAAAGACATAGGTAAGAGCATAGTGGTAAAAGGGAAGGACATGGGGTAGGAAGCATCTGTAAATTCGAGTTATGATTTATAAAAGCGAATCTCTCTCCCTCCCTCTTTCTCTCTCTCTCTCTCTCTCTCTCTCTCTCTCTCTCTCTCTCTCCTTCTCTCTTCTCTCTTCTCTTGCTCTCTTTCTATCTCTCTCCGCGGCGATGCTTCCGTGAATCCGAAGCAGAAGCACTGGTGCAGAGCGCTTACGCGGACGAGAAGAGGCATGAGGCGGGGTACAAAGTGGACACGTGAGGGGGGGGGGGTTGAGAAGGAAATCCGCACAGATAGCTAGAATCGAACGATTATTTAGACAAATCTAAACTCACTTTAATTCTTCAATTTAAATGGACCGTTATTGTAATGACATCACGATCAAAATTGGGTCCAAACCCATGTTCTGCTTGGTTAAGCAGAAGTTGGATCTGAATTTGCTAATGCCAATAAATCCTTCGCAAACTTTTGCTACAGCAATAAGAGGTATGAATTCATTGGAATTTTGACTCCTCACCGAGACCCCCCCCCCCTCTAAACAAAAAAAAAAATACGAATAATCTAAGATCCTTCAAAATCCACTCATGAAAAGTCGTAAATGTTTTTTTTTTTTTTTTTTTTTTTTTTTTTTTTTTTTTTTTTTTTTAAACTGTGATTCGTACAGGGTGGTCGCTATTTTTTCATCATTAAAAGAGCAAGGGGCGAAAGTCACAAAATGCGGAACTACGCGGAATGCATTAAGAGCAATCAGAAATGTAAAAGTTAAAGTTAACGAAGGTGAATTCGCAGCTGCTTGTTTATTAAAGCTGTTTCAATTTAAGGATTTCAAAAAGGGATTTACAACTTTACGAGTGGATTTTGAAGGTTTTGGACGAAGAAGATCGTCGGTCTTTGTGGATAAGGGGTGAAATTCTTAAAGCATCTATGCTCGAAGCTACTACGAAAGTAGTTGATACGTCACTTACAATTTCAGATAAGCATAGATACGTAAGCCTTCTAGGCAATGCATGATATAGCCGGTGGTTATTTCCCTTTTCAGAACCTTAGCCAAAAAACCGTACAGTGAAAGTGACCTAGTTGTAAATTTATCAAACTTGCTTCCACAAAATGTCCACGGATTGCATGAGGTAGCCAGTGGATTAAGTATGACAGGTTATAATGTGGTAGATACTAATAGTGCCTGCTAAATAATATACATCGTAATTGAAGATGTCTACATTGGATAAAAACATTAGATTTGATCGTACTAATCCTTATTTGAAGACTATTGAGCTCCAAAATTTGGTAGGGGAAGAAAACTGAGTTAGAAAAAAAACAGAAGAAACCACGAATTTTCAATGAATATAGCGTTTCACGCGAATACTTTGATGCGCTGGATAATACATGTTCAATTTGATTACGAAGAGATTAATGAGAACGATCTTCATTCTTCACCTAAAGTCATTTAAAGAAATTCCTAATCTTCATACTGGTCGGTCAAGCGTTTTTGGCCATGATAAAAAAATTTCAAAAAAGCGCCACAGTTCAAATCCAGCCCCAAGAGCCCGCAGTTTTAAGGGTACCGAAAGGCGAAAACTTGCGATAAATGCAAACAATCGAAACGCTGAATCTGACAACATAGCGGAACGGTGTCATTATTCAAGAGATAAGATTTTAACTTTCCCCACCTTTCACTCACTCACTTACGGCTCCACATTCTAATATACCTACGTAAATTGCCTAATCCACCCTTCCAAACATCCCTGCTGGAACCCTCTTTTCTCCAACCCCTCCTGGGTCTTTTGTTTCGAATCGAATTGCCAGTGCGCGAAAGAAGGATAAAAAAAAGTGTTACGTTCGGCTCTTACATTCTTAGAACTTTCCCTGAGAGTGCGGCAAATTCTTCGTTAAAAGCTGCTTGCCGATCATCGAAGCTATTCTTTGAACAGTTCATCTATTTGAATGAGCCTCTCTAAAGTTCTTCGAAACGAGTTAAATTGCAAACAATTCAGGAGAAGAGAATAATTAACTATGATTCAGCTTCAGCTGCTACTCGAATTGAAAAGTTGATGATTCAGTAACTATAATTCAACCGTTCAACGAATTAAGAAATAATTATAGTTGATGATTTCATTGTGATTGGGAAGTGGGAAATTCACATTAATAATTATATATAGAGGTTTCGATATTATATAAATTTAAAGCTGGCGAGTCAGAGGCGTCGTGGAATTTGATAAAATCGCAATCAGTTCATTTCAACACTTGAAAAAGGTAGAGCCACTGGGATGCACAGTGAACATTCTCGATCAATCGTTGGTAACTGTTCCACTAATTGCTTGAGTCTACTTTTTAAAACTTCTTTCTGAAATGAAATTGTCCAATTTATAGTAACATTGGTCTTTTCTTTCTAAGCCAACGTCTTTAGTCAGTGTCTGCAAGAAAATAAAGCTACAACGCAATGAACATAGGACTATTAAAATAAATAAATGTTTCATTAAAAGCGGGAGGATATAACCGCAAAGCTAATATAACTTCAATTTCACAATTTTCATCAAGAAAAGTTGACTTTCTCTCGCTTCCATATTTTGTTTTGAGTACTTAAACCTTCAGTGACCGGTCCATCTTAAAACTATTTTAAAGAATGGACTTTAAAGTTGTGAACATGATTAATCGTGGACAAAGCATCTATGGGCGTACTTGCTTTAAAAGTGGACATGACAACTGTGAACTAAAAAAAAATGGACGTAAACGAGGTGGACTGAAATTAGTGGATATAAAAACTGTGGACTTTTAAAATGAACTTAAACGAGGTAGACTTAAAGTCAATGTACCAACGTGGCACCAGACAAAAACTGTTAGTTCGCTGTACTTACATTTAATAGTAACTTCTGATTATTTCAAGAGCCCGAAACGTTAGTTTTGCGTCATTTTACTTTAGAATCAATGCTTAAAACAGGTGTAACAAAAGTTCGATACAGACTTAATTCAGCTCGCTAATAAAAATTAAACGGTGATATGTTTATTTCAGTCTCAGATTCAAAAGGGACCTTTTCCGACGAGGGGTAAGCAACTCTGAGCAAAGGAAATGAATTAAAGTCAGACAAGAAGACAATAAATCTTACCTCTAATCTAAATAATGAACTGCTAAAAATATTCACGCTCCGATTAATTTAATTCTGAAAAAGTTTTCCCCCATTTTTCCCCTATCGTGACTCTCTGCTCATGCTAATAATTTACGCCCCTGCGTTGCCGCTTGCGCGCGTCATAGAGAAAAACTTACATATTTTTAATCGAGTTTCAAGAATCTAAAGATAAAGGAGAGAGAGAGGAAAAATAAAGAAAAACTCCAAGTTTCTATACTTTCGCGTTTTCCGTTTTCTTCGACCACAAGCTATAGGGAAAACGCTTTAACACCGGTGCACCATTCACGATTTCTTCTATCTCTCTCAGTTTCTCTTTCAAATACATAAATTGGAAAATAATAAAATGAGGGGTACTTATTCCTTACCTATCCTTGTCTAACACACCTGTTTTAGAGGAAAAGGAGAGAGATAAGAATCTGTAAGTTTTCACTTTTGCGCCGTTGAGTTTTCTACGTCCCTCCAGAGCAAACGAGCTGACACAATCCCGCACCCACCAGGCGATTTCACGTATCTCTCTCATTTCCTATTTTTGAATGTAAAAAAGTTTGAAAACGATAAAATAAAGGGAATTTATCTCCTATAATATTATTGTACAGTAATTTTAAGCATGTTTAAATAGAGAAGTCGAGCGAGGAAGGCGATAGAGAGGTAATTTCTCAAGGCGCCACTAAATTTTTACGAATACGTTCTACATCGTACCAAACAATTTTGTTTTAAAATATTCTCTAATCATAAGCATGTATCTTTGTACTTCTGCTCCCCCTCCACTAACTTCCCCCTCCCCCAATCCCGAAGGGTCATTGTATTCATAACAAAAATTGGAAGTTCAAGTTTTCTCTTTTTCTAAAGAAACTTCATGAATTCATGCACGGGCGTGAAATCAAAAAACTTAATTTTCAAAAATTGAAGCTTTTTCCGGAAAAAAGCGAAGTGAAAAGAACGGGTGTGCGCTTTCCGATAAATCTTGGTTGTGATTGAATAGACAGTTCTGTCTGAAGAGCGCATCTATTGTTTTAAGGGCCCTTTTCCCGAAACAGGCATCAAATTTATTTCTGTATGTCTATAGATCTGTCTGGCGTCCGTTTGTCCGTGTATGGCAATGGCAAAGAACCCAACTAATCCAACACTTAACTGCGCAACTGCGTGGATCCAAATTGAGGGAAAATTTTTGGCTCTGATAACTATAGAAGAGCAGCTCTCTATAAAATAAAGTTTCCGAGACCATTGGAGAGTAATCCAGAAAGACCACAAATGGGTATAAAATTGACAAATAAAAAAAATAAATGACCGAAGATTTTCTTGAATAACTTGGGAAAATAAGATATTTCAGGATTACATTGAAAGATCACTCCTATGTAATATACTCTGGATAACAAACCGTAAGATGGAATTACTGGAAAGAAATGAGAAGGTGGGTACGGTGAAGAATTCACAAATTGTTCTAAATGTTATAATTCTTCTAAAGTCTCATAAGAATCTGAAAGTAGCTTCAAAATAACCCACGCAATGCTTTTTAATAATTCGTCCAGTCCTTCGAAATAAGGATAAAATCACATTTACTATACATATAGGTGGACGAAAAAAAACAAGGCAGCATTTATTAAATTCCAAAATACAGGGTGTTTCAGACCACCTGGCCAGCTTTTATTGCGGCCAAACTAAGGCAAATATGAAAATTCGGTGAAACACGTGTAACGTATATCGACCCCAAAAATTCGGGGAAAATATTTTCAGCCCCCCAAAACCACCCCTTGGGAATAATTTAGGGGGGTGGGTGCTGGGTACCCGTATCCCAAAAAACTTATTAAATTAAAATGTCAAAACATACCCTTTCCATTTGATTTTTTTGAGATACGGGTACCCACCCCCCTAAATAACCCCCAAGGGCTGGTTTTGGGGGGCTGAAAATATTTTACCCGAATTCTTTGGGGTCGATATACGTTACACGTGTTTCACCGAATTATCATATTTGCCATTAGTTTGACCACAATAAAAGCTGGCCAGGTGGTCTGAAACACCCTGTATAATACAGCAAAAGACTCAGCACAAAGTGAGTGCCATATCTGGCAATGTCAGTCAGCCAGTCTAGAAGAAGTCATTACGTCACAAACGACTAATGAAACAAAACAATAACTAGTGAGCGCAGTTTGCGGATTAATTAACGAGGGGAAGCTTAACTTGAAGAGTATTGTTTCGAGTAGGAGACTTTACAATGGTACGATAACTTGAAAGGAAAAATAAAGTTGTGCAGATAGTGTAGACTGTAATGTTGCAAAATGTTGAGTTTTATCTACGAGTACAAAATGTATGTCAGCAATAAGTCGACAATTTACAGTGAGCTAATCTATCTCAGTATGAAAAAAAAAACAACTTTCGACGTATATCAAGGCAATGAACTAAATGAACAAACGACTGAGCCAACTAAATGAAAATGATGAAATTCGTTTGGTTGCATTTGGTCCGTTTAAACCATGAAAAATAGCAAATTTCCGGGCTGTTCACCTTTACCTAATACTTAAAAAGTCGGTTATTTGCGAGGGTTTAAACCGACGAATTCCAACATTTCCAGATTGCACACGACCAAAACTTGGTAAAGTTCTGGCAAAATTGGCCGTGCGAATGATAAAATAGTCCCATAAAAGTTAAATTATGATATTTAATTTCTGGTCTAAAAAGAAAGAACTGTTCCGTGCAAGCAATTCTATATTTGAAATCACCAGAAATTATTTTTGAAATGACAAGAAATTCTGGTCTTTTCAATAACCACGGAAAACTCTTGGCCAGCATTTCTAGCAATTTTGAATATAACTTCGGGCAATTTTAATTTTAATTTCTGACATGGAAAACTTCCAGCTTTTTCGACCAGAATTAATTTTCTTTCAGGAACATCTTAATTTGTTTTCGGAGACTATTTTAATATTTGCACTGCCAATAACGACTGAATTTTTTTTTTTATTCTCAATGAACACCTTTGCATGATCATCTACGATGAATCATAGCCCTACAATTTTACCAGTGGCATTGGATTTGACTCATTGATAAAGCCACGAAAAATATCGAACTGTCGGCAGGGATCAGGAATGACCACCAAATTCAACATTTTCTATGGGTTCAGATGGAAAAAATGCTATCATGTCAGAATTTATAGGCTGCGAGGACCAAAATCTAGTCTAACTTGCACTCAATGCACCCATTTTTTCTGGCAAAAGCAAATTTAACATGCTTTTCATGGAAGTCATAAATTGCTTCTGCTAACTCACAATAACAATGCGTCGAGTTTCTCCCGCGCCCACACTAAGCACATACTTGAATAACTCCCGTAAGGCAGGTAAATGATACCGTTTTATTTTTCGCGTGGAGAGAGGGGAGAGGGAGCCCCTAGAGGAAGAGGGATCGTGTAGGAAACGAAACTGCTGGGACACTCAAAGTCAAGGTTCGAGTCCGACCGAAGGATAATATCCTTGCGGCACGCAACCACCCTTACAGATGAGTCACTTATAACTGACAAGGGGAGGGCTGCGGGGGGGGGCGCCGATAAAAATACACTCACCCGCGAAGCAATTATGTAACTCAAACGAACAGGGTTGCCGTTGTTAAAAGGGTACAAGGGTTGCAGGGTGTTCGAAGTTAGCCCTTTAAGAACCAGCTTATTATTGACTGTTTCAGCCAAGAGCCATCAAGAGCAGACAATTCAAAATTGCCTAATCGGGTTGTGATCTCGCCATTAAAAAAAGCATCTAAGCCCAATGGATTGCAGAAAAATTGAATGTATACCGTTCGTCATTGAGTCAAACCGCCGTTCACTCTCTCAAATTAAGTTGATAGTTAAATACGGCTTGCTGGCTGTGTTCATTTTGCCTACACGCAATTATAACTGACCATACCTTAGCGAATATCTACACTTTGGCGTTACTATTTGATGCAAATAAGAAATTGAGTCTTAATAGATTAGCAACAAAAACGAGGATAATCGGGCTAGAAATCAAAAGGGTGGAGAGACGTCGCATCAAAATTCGATAGGTCAATTGGTTTGTTGCAAACTATGGCTACAGCTATTAAAAAATGATTTTTTTTTTTTTTTTTTTTTTTTTTTTTTTTTTTTTTTTTTTTTTTTTTTGTACGTTGAGCGCGTCCGCGAAGAGTTCTAGAATTGACTCACAAATTCAATAAATGTGTTGAAACAAAATTCTATAAGATGCAGCGATCATAGAGCAAGTCACTTGGAACCCAATATACTATGTCTTGCACTCTATGATGGAATCACTTTGTCTTTCCAAGCAAAGAGAAAGCTGCAATAGCGCAACGAGAGTTTCTTCATCTCTCTCTTTCCTCCATTAAGAAACTATGTTAGACAAGGATGGACATTGGACAAGGGGATGAAACCCCCTCTTTCTGTCCTTCTCCTACTTATACATTCAAATGGGAAATGAAAGAGATGGAAGAGATCCTGGTTGCGCCAGTGGAAAGCTGCGATTAGATGGGTCTCTCCCATTATGGCTCGTTCTATGACAGTCATATTGAAAGTTGTTGCTCAAATGCAAGTCAATTTCAGAACTTTTTGATGCTCCTAAGGTTTTTTTTCAAGTGATTCTACGCGCCAGAGCTACCCCTCTCTAAAGCTGCTGAAGAACATTGCAACCTATATCTATTCTACGATATCAGAATAATTTGCTCGGTTATTTTTTTCTACGTATTGTAAACTGCAAATTCTAAAAGGTGCAAAAGAAGAAACAGAGGGAGCTCTGAGGTCAGGATAAAAAGTAATTGCACTGAGAGAAATCACTTCTTTAAAAACAAGGAAACACGTTTACTAGTGACATTTTTCCTTGCGCGAAGTAAAGTTCAATGCGCGAAGGAGAATCACTGGCACAACAAGGAATCTTTTACTTGTAGCAGCAGACATTTTCCCTGGGTTAAAGGAATTCCCCCTTATTATAGTCAATATTTCACTGTGCAGTTTCTTTAACAAAAACAAAATACACCTAGGATTAAAAAAAAAAAAAAAAACAAAAAACAAAAAACAAAAAACAAAATTCTCTCAGTGTACTCAAAAAGTTCCGGAATATGAACAAAACCTATCAAATTTACGTGACAATTGATTCATTTCTACTTACAGCTGTGGCATAATTTGACATTTGGGAACATATTAATTCAGCGTTAAGGGCCGATTCATGAGTAGTTTTTGATAGACTTTTGATCTATAGTCAGAGGAGTAAGAGATCTAATCTTAGTGCGGAACAAGATAAGAATGAAAGGAAGAAAGCTGTAAAACGAGAGAGTTTGCTGAGAATTGAAAAATAGTTTCATCAACATGTATTTTCTCTGCTTCTAACAAGGCAACCTTGGAATAACCCACCTGCAGTCCTGCACCCCTCAAACGCGTGACTGTAATTTCTTCTCTACACCTACCGAGTATAGTAGATCCTACCCTCTCTCTATATTTTTTATCACGATAATCATTTTTGTTTACGTTATGACTTCGACGCAGTTTGGTCGATGACTCATCTCATTCATTGCTTCTACGGCTCCTGTAACACTGCACAGTTGCCGTTTGGTGTGACTTTCATGGAATTCCTAAACTCAACGGTGGATCCGACGGTGGCTAAAAACATTACAGATTAGAGTATTTTCATGAGATATAGTCATACTGCTTCACTGAACTGTTTAGGCATCGTTGGATTCACCGGTGAGTCTAGGAATGTAATGAAAATCACGCCAAACGGTGACCCATGATAGCAGGAAAGCAAAGAGGTTTCAGCCACATCCAACATCCAAGGTAGATTAATGTCTACTAATGAATATTGGGAGTGTCGTGAGAAATATTTTTCTCCCGGTACCTTTTAGGTTAGCAACGTCGCACGTAGGAGTATTTACCCCAAAAATATTTGTGTGTTCCTGAATATTTGAAAATCGATTTTGGTTAATTTTCCAATTTAAACTCAAAACTCCTATTGCACGGTTTATGGTTGGAAAAGGGGTAAAAAATTAAGAATTTTGGCTCAAACGAAAGGTCGATAGCTCATTCTTTTGCCGATTTATTGACGCTTATTTCATAAAAAAGGCTTGATTTCAACATGTTTTTTTAAAAAAAGGGACAATTTCTTGCAATTTTTGACTGTTGGAGCAGTTGCCTAAAAGGGTCTACTGTAACCCCCTTGTTTTGGTTGTACCCGGTTTTGCCCAGAACGTATTCAAAATTGCCTTTTTTTTAAAAAGATAAGGCCTAAAATTAGAGATTTTTTTCATGCCCATTTTAAATTAGATGTAAAATGGTCAAAAATGCACGGAAAAAGAAATCGTTGCCATCAAAATGAAGCACATACCATCTAAAACAACGTCCATAATTGCTGAAATGTTTGGATGCCCCAACTCTTGTCCTCGATGGAAAATGTTAGCTGATTATTAACAGCGCTTTGAGCGGTGAACAACCGCAGGTGCGTCGAGCGCTCAGTTCCATGTTAGCCCTAAACAGTAGATAAACGTAGATGTTCCGACACATCTATTACGCAATAGAGCGGTTACTTACCTCTCAAAAACCATCAATAGTTTGTTTTTTGGACGACTTTTCAATTTTCCGTTTTTGGCCAGGTTTTCCGGTCAAATACTCCTACGTGCGTCGTTCGAATCTCTAGTGCTCCTTTACCAACCTCTGATCACGAACCGTGAAACGTCATCCATGAAATGGAATCCACTCATTTATCTACCTCATAAATTGACCAATCACAGCTCACTCCATGGGTTCACAACATCTCTGTATTTATCCACCATTTTCTTGTGCATCCATACATGAATTAATCTACCTGGTCAGTGATCGACCGATGAATGGAAGAGCTCGTTTTCAAACATAATTTTAAACGTTATGTTTTTATGTTGTATCATGAGGAGCGCCACGACATAAATAGTTGGCATTTTTCCAATCCCTCTTCTTTCTACGTGACAGTCATTCAACACAGACTCCTTCAATTTTTCGTTTACGCAGTCGACAGGATCCGCCCGTCAAAACTGCCCCACCCACAACATTTTATAACTACATTTTTTTGATACTAAAAGTTTGACTTTTTAACTTTTTAGGAATGTAGAATGTATGGTCGTCCATCTGAAGTATTGGTGTGCGTCGATTTTTGTAACTTTTTAGGAGAGTGGAAACAGACATTGACTTTATTTAATGACTTACGGCTATATACGCTTTCCGTTATAACTTGAAAACTGTAGATGATGTGGCATTCTTGACATCACAGATCGAAAGAGCGCAGTTAGTTATATGTATACGAAGGAATCGGCGAAACGGAGAAAGTCGATTTGTCAAATTTCCGAATTACGCCTATTTAAGTAAGATGGACGCCATCTTACCCTACCAATGAGGCAGTTGCAAGGGTCTGAAATTGTGTGTTTCTTATGAAGAAAATGGAAGTCCTTGATGAGCTGAGAACAAAGATACCTTTGGTTTCTAATTAAGTCCCATTTTTCCGGAGATGAGATTTTGGCCCAAAATACATTGTTTTAAATGGGAATTCCGCGTAGTTACGTCACTACACACACGAATTTTTGTAACTTTACACGTGTGTATCTCCAAAATCAAGACACTTAGGAAAAAACCAAAGGCACTATTGTTCTCAGATTATCAAGTACTATCATTTTCTGTATAAAAAACACAACATTTCAGACCCTTGCAACTGCCCCATTGCTAAAAAGAAGACAAAAAATTGTAAGAAAAACGTAGTTTCAAAATGTTGAATCTAGGACATTATTTATGACACAATGACCCAGAAGTGCTTTCAGGCGAGGAACTTGCTTATACTCCAAGAAACGAAGGCGTTTTCAATTGCGACATTTGTGGTGCGGCGAAAACTTGAAAACGGGCGAAATTTCAGGCTCCTGATCACAAGGCGTCCTAAATTTATAGAGCTGTTTCACACAGAAGCGCGGACTATGGATCCGGCCCCAAAATCTCATTTCCTTTGACATTCACAAGTTGCCTTCCTTTCCGAGGGAACGTGAACGTCGCGTCGCGTCGATGCGCCTCACACGCTCGACAGTCAACACTCAACGAATAGTTTCTCGAATAAAACACAAGTCAAACGTTAGGATCTCTGGACCGTGACTTTTGGAACATTATTATATTTCGTGGCAGACTCGATTCTCATCCAAAGAGCGAGAATGGCGGTTTTGTTCCTTTATAAGTGGGAGAGAGAGAGAGAGAGAGAGAGAGAGAGAAAGAGATATGGTGGTAAGCGAGGGGGAGAGAGAGAGAGAGAGAGAGAGAGAGAGATATGGTGGTGAGCGAGGGGGAGAGAGAGAGAGAGAGAGAGAGAGAGAGAGAGAGAGAGAGAGAGAGAGAGGAGGAGAGAGGAGAAGGGGGGAGAGAGAGAGGAGAGAGAGAGAGAGGAGAGAGAGAGAAGAGATATGGTGGTGAGCGAGGGGGGAGAGAGAGAGAGAGAGAGAGAGAGAGAGAGAGAGAGAGAGAGAGAGAGAGAGAAAGAGATATGGTGGTGAGCGAGGGGGAGGGAGAGAGAGAGAGAGAGAGAGAAATAGATATGGTGGTGAGCGAGGGGAGAGAGAGAGAGAGAGAGAGAGAGAGAGAGAGGAGAGAGAGAGTGATGGTGGTGAGCGAGGGGGGGGGGGGGGGGAGAGAGGAGAGAGAGAGAGAAATAGATATGGTGGTGAGCGGGAGGGGGAGGAGAGAGAGAGAGAGAGAGAGAGAGAGAGAGAGAGAGAGAGTGGTGGTGAGCGAGGGGGGAGAGAGAGAGAGAATAGATATGGTGGTGAGCGAGGGGGGGAGAGAGAGAGAGAGAGAGAGAGAGAGAGAGAGAGATATGGTGGAGCGAGGGAGGGAGAGAGAGAGAGAGAGAGAGAGAGAGAGAGAGAGAGAGAGAGAAATAGATATGGTGGTGAGCGAGGGGGGGAGAGAGAGAGAGAGAGAGAGAGAGAGAGAGAGAGAGAGAGAGAGGAGAGAGAGAGAGAGAGAGAGAGAGATATGGTGGTAAGCGAGGGGGGAGAGAGAGAGAGAGAGAGAGAGAGAGAGAGAGAAAGAGATATGGTGGTGAGCGAGGGGGGGGAGAGAGAGAGAGAGAGAGGAGAGAGAGAGAGAGAGAGAGAGAGAGAGAGAGAGAGAGAAGATTTAAACGCAACGCGGCGGCCGGGAGCAGCGCAAGTCGCGTCGGGACCTAGAGTTAGCCAAGACGATTGGATGTGAACGAAGCTATAAATGTATACTTTTTAAATATGCTGTGAGCTTGTAGATGATTAGTATCATGAAATTATAACCGTATAGAGGGGCGTTCTGAAATGTAATTTAGGAGACACCAAGGAGGCACCCACGAAGAGGATCCTTTATAGAAATTTTACACAAGCTTGGTTTGCTTGCTTCTTATTTTTTAACCTTACATTAAAAAAGGTGGTAGATCATTTTAATATTCGTCTGAAATGAAGGTGAACTTGTTTAGGAGTGGCCATCTGGATACATAAATCGACATTTTTATTTCTTTTGGAAGCATTTACGGGAGGATTTGAGTATTTCTTTATTAGTGCCTCGTTTCTCGCTACGAGAAAATAAAACTCGTAGAGGAGAGTCTTCAGTTGAGTAGAGTTGATCTTCTAAAAGTAAGCGAGATCGAATCGCTAGCTTGTTTAGTAATGAAGTTACAGCGTCAGTTCCTGCAGGCTGATTCTCTTTATTTGGACGAGACGAGGTGAGTGGCAAGAATCGACCAATCCCATTGGTTTAAATGGCGTCACGTGACAGATTTGAAGTCATTCAACCGGAGAATGGACGGGTTAAAGAGTCATTCTTTTCGAATTCATGACTCTTTAACCCGTAGAATGACTTCAAATCTGTCACGTGACGCCATTTAAACCAACGGGATTGGTCGATTCTTGCTATCTCGTGTCGTCTCGTCCAAACGAGCAGAATCAGCCTGCAAGGCTTTTGCTCCTTTGTACTTCAAACAGTGTTGCCGGATTGGGGTGAAAAAGCCGTACGTTTTACATTGATTTAAATGGAGGACGATACGGCTTTTTACCCTTCGATCTGGCAACACTGGCTTCACAAATAGAGTCGCGTCGAAAAAATATAGTAGTATATAGTAGTATTTTTCTCTGTACGTGTGATCGCAGGAACTTGAGACATTTTTCGTCAAAACTACCCATCGTTACAAAATATATGAGAAACGAACTTCGTAAGAAGATATAGAGAAGGAGGGGGGAGGAAGGCGCGACACGAGGGCCAATTGATTACGATTAATTTATTTATTTTTTCTCTCTGCCTCTATTCTGGTCACCGCATCGAGCCAATTAAAAATGAATAATTAAATGAGACCGAGAGAGAAAAAAAAAAAAATTAAAATCAAGCACGGGAATTTTATTTCCATAGGTTGTGCATTGTAAGTACGTGCGATCTGCCCAGAATTTACCAGTCGCGACGTGGTCTCGCGACCGGAGTTGGAACATTTCAAATTTTGCCATTCCTCCATAGCTATAAATTACCTAATTTAACCTGTTTCAATTAGAGCAATTAGACAACACTGCTTCCGCAATCCGCATGCTTAGAGGAATTAATTTCAAACTAAACCCTCCCCTTCAACCCCCCCCCCCCTCCATCCTGACGCTACCATCCTACAATTGAACTGTACTACGTAGAATACGGCGATTTAAAAAACGTGCGAGGCAAAAACATTTCCCAGTGACGATTTCAAAAAAATTCCAACGAAAACCTCCGTGCCCAGGTAGAAAATGACACGCGGACGCTTACCACCGAGGCTGAAAGCTAAACGGATTATTCCGGTGAATTATAAATACCAGCTTTTTCCCGTTTTCCATCTTCTATGCGGACCCCCCCCTCTCCCTCCAAAATTCACCAACTTGTCGCGCCGGGGAGCTTGAACATATAGAGCTTTTATTGCCGTATTTTTTGACGGAAACTTTTCCTAACAATTCATCATTTTTACCGCCGCGCGGTCACAGTTTCCCTGCGACCAGCACAGCTCTCGCTCCGAATGCGAGTATTGTAATTTTAGATTTATTCCTCTGTTCCCTTTTTTCTCCGTTCCAATATTTCGCTTGTTTGTTCACGCGGAAATTGTGAACCCAACTGTATACTGCGCGCCGAAATTGGAGTCTCAGATTCTGCGAATTTTCGAAAACAATCGCGTTCTTGTTTGAGTATAAGAGCCTCGGCAGCCAATTTGTTTATATATGTATTTAATGACGTTTTTCAATTCACCGATGATTCTACCGGTTGACCAAAATGTTACATAGTTCAGTTCAGATTATGACTGTAATGCACGGAATGTCTGGTTTTTTTTTTTTTTTTTTTTTTTTTCAATCGATGGAACCTCCTCTGTCACTGACTCTATTGGTATAACGGCCACCGATTGAAAGAAAAATATAGAGCTGCGAGTTTTTTCTTGCATTTCAGTCAATTGCTAAACTGAACTGTGTAATCTTTTCCTCAGCCAGTGGAATCACCGGTGAATTGAAAAATGCCATTAAATATACCTATACACAATTACACAAAGCGGCAGATATTACAAAGGTAACACGCCAAAAGTTCGTTCATTGCTATGAGTTGATACAACTTTGAGAAACATGAGTTATAGTAGAATTGTTCATAAAATCTAGCAATCGAGTTGTTGGAGTGATTTCATTAGAATATGGAAGTATGTTTTAGGTTTCATAGGCGCATGGGAGGACATTAAATTTGTCATACTCGGTTTATTTACTCTCTTTTTTTGCCAATGGACGAATCTCGAAGTTTGCAAGTGAACGTGTGGACGAATTTGGGCGCCTCAAAACACGTGGTCAAAAACATTGATGTATAGGGAAACGCCATGGAAAAACTCAACTAAACGGCTTATTTCGGAAAGGGCCTTTGTGTTACCAAAATCAAGCTACCAGAAAAAAAAGGCGATTTGCGGATGTCTTTCAATTTTTCAATTTTATGGACGAAAAAATGTGTATGTTTAAAGGTGACGTTTTAGATCATATAGGTATAATACTTTGGTATACCAAGACTTTTCGGTTACGCTAAAAAAAAGTCATACAAATCGTATCGTAAAAACGCCTAAAGGAACCATCAAATGGTTGGTTATTTCTATTAAATGCGTTTCTTCATGTAAATGGATATACCATATATAAAATTTAATGAATTGTTGATATTAAACGCTTCTTAAGAGTCAAAACAGGTGGAATCACCTGGCACTTGGCAGAATGGATTTTTGGCTCCTCAAAAGCATAGTGTAATTTCAATTTGCTCCCAAAGAAGCTGATATCCGAACGCCAAGTCAAGATATTTCTTCCTCTCTCTCTTTCTCTCTCTCTCTCTCTCTCTCTCTCTCTCTCTCTCTCTCTCTCTCTCTCTTTCTCTTTCTCTCTTTCTCCGTTACAGGAACTGTTAGAACGCTAAAAGATCTGTTTCGGCGTTCAAAGATAGTGAAATCATAGAACGCCAAGTCCGGGATTTCTTTTTTTTACTTAAAACTAGCCACTTTTACTTTAATGCATCCGAAATTGCATACCCGCTCCAATGAAGGCGCCACTAACATCCGTCCTCATCAAAACTCCTTGGAGTTATGCAATGTGGGTGACGAGAAAAAAATAGTTGGAAAAGAAATTTCAAAAAAAAGAGAAAGAGGAAAAAGACTTGAGCCGTGACCCAATTGCTTCACACTCAAATGCATCGATTCATCAATTCAACTGTATTGAATACCTCTTAATGTTATTAAAACCAAAAATGTCACGGCTCAAGTCTTTTTCCTCTTTCTTTTTTTTCATTTTTCTTTTTTTTGAAATTTCTTTTCCAACTTTTTTTTTCTCGTCACCCACATTGCATAACTCCAAGGATTTTTGATGAGGACGGATGTTAGTGGCCCCTTCTTTGGAGCGGGTATGCAATTTCGGATGCTTTAAAAGTAAAAGTGGCTAGTTTTAAGAAAAAAAAAGAAACCCCGGACTTGGCGTTCTATGTTTTCACTATCTTTGAACGCCGAAACAGATCTTTTAGCGTTCTAACAGTTCCTGTAACGGAAAAAGAGAGAAAGAGAAAAAGAGAGAGAGAGAGGAGAGAGAGAGAGAGAGAGAGAGGAGAGAAGAGAAAAGAGAGAGGAAGAAATATCTTGACTTGGCGTTCGGATATCAGTTCTTTGGGAGCAAAATCAGAACTTTTAGTTTTCTGACTTGGGACTACTAACTCTGAGCTTTTGGGCGAAAAGTCTTTTGGAGAAAATATCAAAAGTTTTGAAGATAAAAACTGTTTTTAATCATAGGGATGGTTTGAAGAATATTTAGCTGGCTGAGAATCAGGAAAATCTGTCTTATGCATTTTCTTCCTTCATTTAGATGGTATAAGCTTTCATCGAATTTCATCAGCATTATGCCCCCAAGAAATTTTTTTGGGGGAAAAAACAAAAACCAAAACCATAAGGTAAATTTAAAAAAAGCAGTGATATGATATCCATTCATAAGGCACACAGAAGAATGAATGATGTTTCTGACTTCACCTTTGCCTGACTGTATTCTTAGGTAGCTTTAAAGCTCAAAATTTTATTTGGTCTCAAAAGATTGAATGTTTTTCCCACCGTCAAAATACCAGTTTTTAAACATTTTTTTAATTCTAATGTACAGCATTTGGTATTCATACTGACATTACTGACATGGAAAAAACTTCAACTAAACTTAAATACAGAATTCTTTAAAAATGTGACTAAAAAATTTTTCTTAAAATTACTTAATTTTCATTTTATTTCAATATGGCATTGAATTTTTCTTTTCATTCAGTTATTTTCTTTCTAAACCCCTGGAATTAAGAGAAACAGCTTCCAAGAAAAGTTTAGGAAATTACAACGTTCATTGGATTAAGAAAGTAGGTAGTCATTAAAATCCGAGCAGTTGATTTTTTTATTATTTTAAAATTGTTTGGAGGATTTATAGAACATTGCAATTGACTTTACACTTTGATATAAGAGGAATGATTGGTGGACTCAGGAGTAATGACTCTGTCTTTCTCGAATGATGCAAATAACCGAGAACTAAAATAACTGCTGGTGAAAAACCTTCTTACTATGCAAATCAATGAATTTCTTCAGGATGGGGGGAAAAAAAGGAAAAAAAAACCCCTAACAAAACAGATTCAAAAATCTTTTTTACCGGTGATGTTATCTACCTAGCTCTATGGTTTCATTACAAACGCTTTTTTTCCTTTACATAGTTATCCTTTGCTTTTGCACTTACTTCATATGCTCTGACAGCTCAAAATTTTGTTTATTTCAGTTTTGCTGTTCATTCAAAGCGTTACTTCTAAGCTAACAAACTTTTGAGTTCATTTTGTTTTGAATTGCTGAAATCCATGGATGGATAGTTTAAGTTTTATATCTAATTTTTATATCTTATGATATGTCATCCTCTCAGATGAAAGTTGTTGGTCAATGGATACCCACTCTTTTTAAAACCTTTAAACCTTTTTTACCTTCACCAGGGTTTTAAATTCATCCTCATTTTTTCTTGTGAGAGTCTTGCGTCTTGTGCCATCTTGTGTTGTGCTGTGCTTGTTGATAGACCGTTGAACATGTCTTAATGCTTAAGCGCAGTAGAAGTAAAGCGCGTGTCTGCGCAAAAAACCTGAGCGCTATCAGACCCCAAATAATTTGAAAAGACCTCTACTTAGTAGGTCGCATGAAATCTAGCAATGCTGTATTTCATTCTTTTAAAATCCATGCACAATTTCACTTATCTAAATGGACAAAATGCAGCGTTGCCAGATTGCAGACAACCACACTGCCTCTATTTATTTTAGGGTGGAAATCACCACTTGGAATTAAATGAAATTAACTCATAAGTTATTAACTTGCAGATTGAGGAGAATAACTAATATTATAACGAAAGTTTCTGCTTCATTTACCAGTCTTAGGTAAGCAGGGTGATTAACAAGATGTACTAGCAAATGCAAATGTTTCTACTGCTAAGGATGCACGCGTAGCGCATAACATTGCTTTGATCCACAAGAATACGCAATGTATCTCAAAAGTCAAAACTTTTGTGTTTGGTAGTACACACCACATAAACTCAGTCTCTGGACTTACTGAGGCAGACCAAAAAGTGCGAGTTGCACTCAAATTTTTAAAAGTCTGCCTAGGGTGAGAGTCACAGAGGATGCGAGCAATACTTGCTGCCTGAGGATGCCCCGTGGAGTTTTTTTCCCCAAGTTGTTACGGTGGCGACTAAGGCTCTCCAGAGCTTTAAGCATCAAATGATTCTGAGTGAGACTTTAAAGGAGTCTTACAATCGATTACAAGTGATTAATCAATTTACAAACTAACTAATGAAGAAAGGCAGACTTTCCGAAACTATCAAATTAATACCTATATGTTAAAAAAAAAAAAAAAAAAAAAAACTTGGTTGCAATTAACCTTGTTTACCGTCTCTGGGGTTGATTACTTTCCAGGAGGCTGTTATGAACAATGGGGTCTGTTTACTTTCCAGGAGGCTTTATGAACAATTTTATCGAAATTCCATCGAGTCGATGTTTGAATACCTATGTTTTATTCTTATGGGTGGTGTCATTACGATAGGTTTCCTTCCGATAGAAATCCCCCCATCCCGCAGAATTTCGACAATGACTTCTGAGCTATCGAAGATTTTCCGCAGAGATGGGAAGGTTAAAGTAACATACCTGCTTGTTTTAGATGAGCGTTTGATTAGAACGCAATGTTTTCCCTTTTGGTAGAAATATTTTAGAAACCATTTTTTTTTCTTTTTTTCCCATCAATTTTTGCTTTGGAATTATGTAATTTCTCCCCTTTCCCCTTGCCTACTTCCAATGATTTTTTTTTCCCAAGCAAGAAAAGAAAGCTTTGCTTAGCTCTAGTAATAAGTCAATTCATGAAAAAATCTAGAAGATTTCCCCCCTGCATCTGGTATTGCATAATTTTAATTTTAAGGCGTAACATACAATGCCCTCTAGGTTGCATTTTCTTACTTGGCCAGGGCGGCTATCACCACTTGTAATAATGCTGATTACAACAATGTTTTGAGAACCTGATACTGCTTTAAAGTATCTAGGTCTAGCATAAGTGTTCAAATTTAAATAATTTTTGACCTTTTTAACCTGAAGTAGACAAGTGTCGATTTGATCAGAATCCCCTATAGCCATAAATGTAGAAAAGAGCCCTGACAGTATTTGCACCTGAGCGAGCCTCTTGTTAGCCGAGATCACAGGTCTCAAAGTTTGTTTTTGGCAACATAATTATCCAGAAACCCAAAGTTTAATCGTGGAGTCAACTTAAGGCCCCGCCTCTGATCTACATAGTCAGTGGAGACAGCCGCCCATACAAATATTAACTCTCAATTACTACGGGAGAGGCTGGCTTTAGGAATACCTTAGGTAAACCACAGGAAAACCTTAGGTAAATGAAAAGAATAGTTGGAAAAAAATTTAAAAAAGAAAAAAAAAAAAGAAAGGGAAAGAAGACTTGGGCCCCTAACCCCGTTCACAGTTACTTCACACTCAAATGCATCGATTCACCAATTCAACTCTCCTGAACTCCTCTACTTTTCCGTGAAAAGTCACGGGCCCAAGTCTTCTTTCCCTTTCATTTTTTTTTTTTTTTGAAATTTATTTTCCAACTATTCTTTTCATTGACCTAAGGTTTTCCCTTTTTTAAATTGCTGTTACTCACATTGCATGACTCTAAGGAGTTTTGTTGAGGACGGATTTTAGTGAAGCCTTCATTGGAGTGGGTATGCAAATTTGGATGCAGCAAATAATTTATGTCTGGTTTTAAGTAGAAAAGAAACCCAGACTTGGCGTTCTTACATTTTTAAAAGTGGGTACCTTGGAGACCCAACAATAATTGTTGAGTGAGCTGCACTAAAACATACCCCAAAAGGTGGAGACCTTGAAGTCAGGTCAGAGACTCTTCATAACTCTCTGCCCAAGCACCAGGTAGAGTGGACCAAAATCTAACAATGAAATCTTATGAAAGTACACCCTTGAGACGTAAGATTTGATGTACCTACTTACCTGAGTTTCATGGACAGCAAAGGTTCAACCCTCTGCCTCTCTCTATGCTGATTCAATGGAAGAATAAGACGACCAATAAATAGCTTGGTCATTTGTCTTACCCTCTTAGAACAATAAGGATTGACAAACAAATGCTGAGGGGAGAGTGCCTGGCAAACAGTCTTATAATCTAGGTATAGGTAAATATTATTGTTTGTGGACATATAAATTACTTTGCGTTGAACATTTCTCCGAGTGTAAGCAAATGTCTGCGCATAACGCCTAAGAGTTGTCAAACGCCAAACAATTTTAAAATACCTCTACTCAGTGGCGTCGCGTGGTAGGTATCTAGCAATGCTGCATTTCATTCATTTAAATCCATGCAAAATATCACTTAGAGAGAGTGCACCATGCAAGTCCTATAGTTCAACCTCTTCAATACATCTGAATGGATAAAACGCAACGTTGCCAGATTGCAGACAACCACACTGCCTCTACTTATTTAAGGGTGGAAATCACCACTTGCAATTAAATAAAATAAATCATAAGTTAATTAACTTGCAGTTTGAGGAAAATGCCTCAGATGTAACAAAAATTTCTGTTTCAAATACCCAAACTTTGGTAAGTAGGGTGATTGACAAGGCGTACTAGCTAACGCAAATATTTTGACCTCTAAGAATACAAACGAAGCGCATAATGTTGCTTTGACTCCCCGAGAATTTCCAACATGTCTCCAAAGTTAAAACTTTTTTGTCTGGTAATATGCACACAAATGAACTCAGTCTCTGGACTTACTAGGCAGACCAAATTATACTTATGTGCGAGTTGCACTTAAATACTTAAAAATTAACCTAGGGTGAGAGCCAAGAGGATGCTAGAAATACTTGCTGCCTGCAGATTGCCTGTGGAGTTTTTTTCCCTAGTTCTTACAGCGGTGGCTAAGGCTCCAGAGCTTTCAGCATCAAATGATTCCACTGAGTGAGACTTTAGAGGAATTTTCAATTGATTACAAGTGATTATCAATTTACAAACTAACTGATGAACTGAAAAGCAGGTTTCCTGGTAACTATCAAATTTAAAACGTGTTATTTTTAAGAAAACTTACTTGCGACAAACTTTGTTTACCGTCTCTGGGGTCTGATTACTTTTCAGCGGGCTGATTATAAACAATTGTATAGTAATGCTATTCAGTCAATGATCACATACATGTTAATTCTGGGTGGTGTTATTGCGTTAGGTTTCATTCCGATAGAAACCCTTTCCCTCTCGATTGAAAACCCCTTTCCCTCTCTGCAGAAATTCACCAATGACTCCTGAGCTATCCGAGAATTTCCGCAGAGGTGGGATGGTTTCTATACGGATTAAACCTATCGGAATGATACCACCCATGAGATAACACGTACTTGATTGATCATCGACTCAATGGCGTTACGATACAAGCATTTATAATCAGCCCGCGGGGGTTATGTCACGGCGAATGAAATTTCTTAACTTACTTGCGTTTTCTCTGAAGTAGCATAAGCTTGAAGCAAATTGCTCACGGATGTAATACAATGAATAGTTTAAAATTTATAAGCGCTTGGCTAGAAAGACACAATAAATAATAACAGTCCCAAACAGTATCCAAAAAGTATCTAGCAGGATGTCATTCAAAGAATAACACGTTTAAAGCATTGCACACTTGGCCCACGTAGTTATGACCCGTCAACTACCTTGGTACCTATGTCTCGCTGTGCTTTTAAATTTAATGACTCCTTCGACACTTTCATGAGTGATAAAACTGCAAGGGTACCCATAATTCATAAGGCAAGAGGTGAGATGTAATCAATAATAAAATCATAAGGGGGGGTAGCCCCCGGCCAAGTAAAAAAAAAAAAAAAAAGAAAAAAAAATAAGAACAAGAACAGAACACAGATGCCAAGAGACGCGGTCGGGGCACCGACACTTTATACACGCAACAGAGCAAATTTTGCGATTTCGGCGTTTTGGGATCGTTAATCATCGATTCCAGTTAAGCCGCTAATCAAAACCCCATATACCCCCTATCGATCGATTTGCCACGCGCTCGAGATGATGATTCTAAAAATTTTAAATCAATCGGACAAATTTTTAAGAAAATATTAAAAAAAAAGCTAATTTAAGCCTCTAAAACTGCACGTTTGGTCATCATGAATTTTACACGGACGATTGCGAGAGAACCATTGCTCCAAATCATTAAAACTTGGTACCGTTAGATTTTTAATGTTCTAGTGTAAGTTGCTTTCAATTTTGAGACCAATCCGACTTCAGTGCTCGGAGAAATCGTCAAAATACTTGACGGTTGTTCCGTTTCAGAAGCATTTCAGAGCAATTAATCGGAAAGTCCCACAGGGTAAAAGGTGGCACGGATCGAAGAAAATTTGGGACAAATGTCCGTATTGCTTCCGTGTGCGTGCTTTTGTCAACATTTTAACGATCCGAGAATATTTAAAGGGGGAAATCTTCAATTTAAAACATGTCAGTCATAGAAAAAGAGACAAGAGAATCGTTTTAATTATCAGTTGTTGTAACCGTCGCCCAAGACGGCGCCAACCTCCAGTCGACCGACTGTCAACAAACCCGGGAGCGTTCGATGATGACAGGTTTTTTTTATTTGTTTTTATTCGGGTGATTTTGTTTTGCTCGTCGTGTTGATCGATTCGATTACGACTGTATTCGAATTATTGGCTTTCTTTAAAATGAAAGTGTTTGCGGCCACTGTTGCATACATGCATATTGCATAGCGCGCCCTATTGACAAACTAGAGAGACTGCCTCTGTAATCTCTGGAGCTGAGAAGATCTTTGCTGTAATGACTAACCTAAGTAAAATGTAAGACAAAGCCTGACGTGTTTTAGATCGCAAACGAATCATGAATAATTTGAATAATTAATAAAGAGTATAAGTTTTATCGTTAATCATCTAAGTTATTTACGTCTATAATTTCACCCGGTTTCCTAATAATACATGGTGTCAAGTGTAAATTCGTATAAAAATGGCAAACGACGAAAACCGAGACCCGTGCGGCGGTGGTGCTTCATTCAGGCTCCAACCTTTAAAATTCGACAAAACACTAACGTCAAAATGGCCCAAATGGAAGAACATCTTCGATCTGAATATGAAAGCGACTGGTAAATCAAAATCAACGGACGAAGAACAAAAAATTGCAATCCTCCTCACACACATGGGTGAAGATGCCATTGAAGTCTTCAGCACATTTACGGAAGACAAAAGCACTCTTGATAAGGTGATAAAACTTTTTGACAATTTCTGTGTTCCTAATCTCAATCTTGCTGTTAAATCTTTTAAATTCAGTCAAATTACGCAGTCAACAGATCAAAGTTTTGACCAATTCCTAACCGAGTTGAAAAACCAAGCGGAAAACTGCCAATTTGTTTGCTCCTGTAAGCTATCCTATGCTGACAGAATTATTGTCGACCACATTATTAAAACAATCCCAGATAAAAGTGTTCAACAATCACTTCTTAGTCAAACCAAAACTCTGTCTCTTAATGAAGTGTCTCAAATATGCAGAGCTGCGGAAGCAGGAAAAAACTATAGTGAACAACTATCAAACAATTGTGAAGCTGAAGTAAATTATACACGATCTAGCAATAAGAGTAGTAAATTCAATTCATTTTCTAAGAATCATTTCAGCAATAAATCGGAGCATCCATACAATCGTTCTTATAATGAGCCGAAAGCGTACTATTGCAAAAAGTGCGGAACGAAGCATTTGCCTGCCTCTTGTCCTGCCTATGGGAAACAGTGCCCACTGTGTGGTAAGCCAAACCATTTTGAAGTAGGATGTTTCAAAAGGAGATCCTCGAACAGAAATAATAATTTTAGAACTGTTAATGAAATTGAGAATAATAAGTCCGATTCTGACGACTCTGAAATTCTTGGCTGTGATAGCGTTGAAATAGTCAATTGTAATAATATTTCTTCTATGGACCACTATTGGAAAGAAACAATTCTAGTGAAAAATTGTCCAATTGATTTTAAATTAGATACTGCCAGTGATGTTAACATTCTGCCTTTAAAAATTTTTAGAACAATTTCTGACGATGCTGATATTGAAAACACCCGAACTAAAATCAAAGCTTATGGAGGCTTCATTTTTAAACCTCTAGGGGAAGTGAAAAACTTTCGGTGCCAATATCAACAGAATATTCTTAACCTAAATTTCATCATTGTAGACTCAGATTCTACCCCCATTCTTAGTGGCAACGCTTGTCGGCAGCTTAACTTAGTTCAAAGAGTAAACAACATTAACGTATTAAATAATATCTCTAATTCAAATTGCAGTGAATCATCCCGACCAAATACCTGTGATGCAGATCTTACAAAATCCCCTTGTTTCCAGAAGGAAGTCTATCCTATTACACCTAATCAAGAAAAAAGTTCCTCCACGGAAAAACCAATCTCTGCGGAAAAAGAAAATTTCATCGAAACAAATAAGGATCTGTTCTCCGGTATAGGTAAGCTCCCTTACAAAGTTAAAATCACTTTAAGCGATGATGCTGTACCTGTTGTCAAACCAGTTAGAAGATTACCAGAAATTTTAAAAGAAAAATTAAGAAAAGAACTAAATCGTCTTGAAAAACTAGACATAATTGAAAAAGTCGAAAAACCCACTGATTGGGTCCACGACACTGTTATTATTAAAAAAAAAGATGGGTCTGTAAGATTGTGTTTGAACCCTATCCCACTTAATAAATACATTAAAAGAGAACATTTTTTAATACCTACTCAAGAAGAACTTACTGCCAATTTAAGTGGCCGTAAGCTTTTCACCGTCTTAGATATGAAAGAAGGATTCCACCAATTTCAACTCGACGACAAATCAAGTGAACTTTGCACAATGAATACTCCATTCGGCAGATTTAAGTACAAAAGGATGCCTTATGGAATGTCTAGCTTTCCTGAAATCTTTCAAAGAGAGAATACAAAAATATTTGGAGACCTCAACGGTGTACAAGTCTTGTTTGACGACATCATAGTCTCAGGGAAAGACGAAGCTGAACACGACCATAACCTTGCAGCAGTACTAAAGAGAGCAAGAGAAAACAACGTTAAGTTCAATAAACTCAAGCTTCAGTATAAATCAAAGCAAGTTAGGTATGGCGGAGTAGTTTATTCGATTGATGGCGTTAAGCCAGACCCTAACAAAATAAAAGCAATTAAAAACATGGTTGCCCCGAAAGATGTTAAAACACTGAGGCGATTTCTTGGTGCTGTTAATTATATAAACAAATTCCTTCCGGCTTACTCAAAAGTTACAGCCCCGCTAAGAGAGCTTTTAAAAAAAAAAGTGCAATGGAAGTGGACTTCAGAACAAGAAAAAGCATTTCTTAACATTAAAGAACTGGTAGTCAATGCCCCCACACTAAAAATCTTCAACCCTAGTCAAAATGCAGAAATTCAATGTGATGCTAGCAAGGACGGTCTTGGTTGCTGCCTTCTGCAAAACCAACAACCTGTAGCCTTTGCTTCAAGAAGTCTAAACGATGCGGAAAAGCGCTACAGTCAGATAGAGAAAGAAATGCTTAGCGTAGTATTTGCGGTTAATCGTTACCACCAATACATTTATGGTCATGATAACATCAAAATCCTTAATGATCATAAACCACTTGTAACTATCGTTAAGAGAGACCTTCATAAAAAACCCGCCCGACTGCAACGTATGCAACTCAAATTGTTGAAGTACAAATTTACTTTGGAATATTTGCCAGGCTCGAAAATGTATATCGCCGATATGTTATCTAGAGCATTCTTAAAAGACAAGTTTCCTGAAGACATAGACATGACGCAAGTAGTACATGCTATTACCCTAGAGGAAGTCCTGCCTATTCCGTCCAGCGATATCTTGAAATTACAAGCAGCAACTGCGGCTGATCAAGATTTGAGTGCTTTAACAAACTTCATCAGAAGCGGATGGGTAAGTGTCAACCCTAAAACACTTAATAAAGAATTGAAAATTTTCTACGGACTTCGAGATGAACTTAGTGAGAATGAAGGTTTAATTTTCCTCAATGATCGTCTAGTCATTCCAAAAGAACTTAGAAACTATATGGTTAACTTAGTTCATTCTAAAGCTCACCTCGGAATTACCAAAACCGTTGCTCGTATTAAAGGTATCATGTACTGGCCCAGTATGTTTGAGAATATTGCCGACTTAATCAATTCATGTGCAACTTGTCAAAGATTCCAGAACAACAACGTCAAAGAGCCTCTAATACCATCAGAAACTCCCCAGTTTCCATTTCAAATAATTGGAATAGACATTGGAGAGCATCAGAAGAAAACATTCCTGGTCGTCGAGGACTATTACTCCAAATGGTTAGACATTATTCCTTTAGCTAGTAAAACGCCTACGGAAATTATCAAGAAACTTAAAATTCTATTCTGTAACCACGGGACTCCGACTGATCTAAGGTGTGACAATAACCCGTTCAAAAGTGAAGAAATGTCAAAATTTGCCCAAGAATGGAATTTCAGGAAGTCACCTC